>PVJA010055766.1:0-11053 GCA_004027025.1 Myocastor coypus | reverse complement strand
CCCCCTCCCCATCCCCCCCAATTAACCCGAGAAGCGTTGCCGTTGCAACCTGCAGGTAAAAGAATCACCTTGCCCACCCTCGCTGTTCTTGTCTGTGCTCCAGTCCTATTTTCATGGGTTTGCCCGAATTTGACCACCAGTGGGTTCACAACACCAGGGTTTTGTTTCCTGATAGAATCCTGGCACCTGACACCTAATAAATGCTCATTAAATATTTCCTACATGAGTGGTAATTTGCAAATACTTTTGGGCTCCAGAAAAACAAAATTTCATATGGTTCACATTTTCTTTGGTGCTAAAAAATGCCTTGTCACATATGAGAAGAAAAGATATAGTCTCAGCATCACTTGGGAACTTAAAATCTTGGGCAAGTGATGCTCTTGTTCCCTGTTTCTCTTATTTGAACCTGAGCATTTGACTTGTAGCCTGTCTGCCTGCTAATTAGATACTAGTTGAATGCAGGTTATATGGGAAGCAGGCACTGGAAAGGGCTCAGCTCCTTGGAGAGCACTGTCTGCTCAGTGGGAGTGAATTAGAGGAACAAGATTTGTTAGTGATTATGATAGCAATGATTCCTTTAAGTGGATGAGGTCCACCCAAAGAGCCCACTGCTTAGTTTACAGAGCAGTCAAGTCTTGTGAGGATTGGGTAGGCAGGACTGGCAGGTCCAGGAGGCCATACTAGCTGCCCTCTAGCATCAAAGAAGGCTGTGTCGACCCAGAGAAATGAACAGAAATTGCCCACTTGGTAGAGGATGTAGATGCTACATGGGGCATTTAGCTAAAAGCAGGTGAACACTCCTGAGATCAGGGATTTGTGAATATTTTGGTATTCATTCATTCATTCATTCATTCATTCATTCATTCATTCTTGAGCCCTGTTTATAGTCATGTTGTTTTCCATCTTGTAATTCTTGGTCTGTTTGCAAACTTGTTAAATACCAAGTTGTAAAGGAGAGACAGGAGGTATGAAAGCGCCTGTGGTTTTGAGCTAGCAGTAGAAGCTGACCCGGCAAAGGCAGCTCAGGAAGCAGAGTCAGAAGCAGTTTGGAAGGAGGTGGTTAGGAAGGGGCTTGGAAAGGGCAGGAAAGAGGAGTGGTGGGATGATTTCTGAAAACCGGCACCGTTTAGGTCCACTTTCAATCCGCAAACCTGGAGATGGCCATCAGAGCAGCGGATGTGGGCCTGGGGTCCAGCTCAGTGGCACAGCGCCTGCCTGGCAAGTGCAAGGTCCTGAGCTAAGTTCCTGGTACCAAAAATTAAATAAAGTGGGTGTGAGCTGGGCATGGTGGCAGGCGCACCTGTAGTCCTAGCACTTGGGAGGCTGAGGCAGGAGGATCAGTGTGAGTTCAAGACACAGCCTGGGCTACAAAAAGTGAACTGCATAGTGCGACCCTGTCTCAAAAAGACAAAATAATAATAATAATAATAATAATAATAATAATAATAATATAAATAAAATAAAGTGGGTGTGAGTACCAAAGAGATTTAAGGACTCTTTAACAGAAAAAAAAAAAAAAAAAGAAACAACTCAGGAAAGAAGGTAGAAGAAGAGTAATTTATGAAAAAGGCTGCAAACCAGCATAGTAGCATTTTTAGAAGTCTGAGCTTAGCAAGGGAGAGGGAGAAGGAAAGGGGCAGCCAAGTGGTGGTCGCAGGTGACGTGGAAAAGGAACAAGAGCTGACTACTGGGTCTAGCAACAGGGCGGCCATTGGTGACCTTGACAAGAACAGTTTTGGTGACGCACAAGGATGCCTGATTGGACTGATACCTTAAAAAGATCACAGGGTGGCTATTGTTAAACAAACAAACAAACAAATAAATACATAAATAAATGAAGATAGATGTTGGTGAGGATATGGAGAAACTGGAACCCTTGTGCATTGCTGGTAGAAATGTTAAAGCTACTTTGTAAACCAATTCAGCAGTTCCTTAAAAAGTTCAGCATAAAATTCCTATACAATTTAGCTCTACTTCTAGGTGTCTACTGAAAAGATTTCAAAGTAGACATTTAAACAGACATTTCCATGCCAGTGCCCACAAAGACATTGCTCTCACAACAGCCAAAAAGTTGAAGTAATCTTTGCCCATTAACTGATGAATGGATAAACAAAATATGGTGTGTACAATCACAAGGATATTATTCAGCTTTAGAAATTCTGACATAGACTGGGAAGCTAGCTTGGTGGCCTAAATGCCTACCTGGCAGGCGCAAGGTCCTTAGTTCAGTCTCCAGTACCACAATGTGACATGTCGGCTCTGAAACCAGGTATGGTAGCAGGTGCCAATAGTCCCACAGCTGGGAAGACCGAGACAGGAGGATCATTACAAGTCCAAGCTATGTAGTAAGACCCTGTACCAAATGAGGGAGGGAGGGGTCTTTAAAAACTTCTTCTTGATTTCATAAACATAACTTACAGGGCTGGGGAAATAGCTCAGTAGAAAAAGCACTTGTCTGGTCAACACAAGAACTTGAGTTCAATCCCTGGTTCTACACACACACACACACACACACAAAAAAAAACCTTACATATACAGTAAACCATGTTCTTAACATAAAATTACTAATTCTACTCTTGCACCTTTTTTTTTTTTTTTTTTTGTCTTTTTGAGACAGGGTCTCGTTATGCAGTTGAGGCTGGCCTTGAGCTCACTTTTGTAGCTCAGGCTGGTCTCGAACTCGCACCGATCCTCCTGCCTCAGCCTCCCGAGTGCTGGGATTACAGGCGTGCACCACCACGCCCGGCATTCTTGCACCTTTTTTACCTTCCCAAGTATGTGGGAAGATGGGACCTTGACACTCAGGGGAGGTGGACAGCAGAGAAAAGAGAAAGGTCTTTCTTTTTTCTTTGGCCACTTGACTTCTGGGACTAGAATGTTTTGGGGCAATTCGAGTGATTGTGCAGCTCATGTAGTAGGAAAATAAGTTTTAAAAGAATGTTTTCTCTGAATCTATGTGAGGCTGAAATTAGTCATATAAAGGAGAAGGTTCCAACCCCCTGCTGTCCTGCTACATAGATCAATAAAGTGTTCTGTGTCACTCATTAAAACATCTTTTCTCTTATAGGTTATCTGTAGAAATGGCCAATGCTCTTACAACAGGCTTCTACATAGGAGAACTTAATAAATACCAGCAGAGGCACGGAGTAAAAGTTTCCTATCAAGAATTGGCTAAGACAGGACCGCCACACAACTCATTGTAAGTTGATATCAGAACATGTGTCTCAGGGGCTGGGGGGCAAACTCAATGATAGAGTGTGTGCTTAGCATCTGGGAAGCCTTGGATTCAATCCTCAATACCAAAAAAAAAAAAAAAAGCTGTATTCTATAAATATAAACCTGGGCATTGGCAGCTCTGGCACAATGTTGAGGGCGATGCTTGAGCCCTACTGTAAAGTTATCAGAGTTCTGTAAAAGTCCTCTTGACAGAGAGTGCTCTCTTCAGCTGACTCCAGTGAAAGAGAAAAAGAGGGGGGTGGGCACCGGCTCCTCATGGTCAAGATGTGCCATACCGCCACTTAGGGTGTTGTTTAAATTCTATACTGAACATAGGCTGGAAGTTTTAAAGGTGATTGTAAGAGACTGTGGTGCTCAGAGGTGCGCCCTTACCTAATTCATGAGCTGTGTGATGACTGTGAATCTTGTCTTTGCAATCAGGTTTACATTTCAAGTTAATATAGATGAAAGAACATTTCCAAAAGGAGAAGGCAGAACAAAGCAGGAAGCAAAAAACGCTGCTGCCAAAATCGCTTTTGATATACTTAACCAAGAAAGAAAGGTAAGTTATTGCTTTTTCTTATTATTAAAAGGAAACTCACAAATAGTTTGAATTTTTCTGTGAGAAAAATATCTACATGTACTGTAAAATAAATTGGAAATTCTTTCACATCGAAGAGTGTAGTTCAGTCTTGTTTTTCTCTGTCGCTATTTCAGTGAAGTCCTCAAGAACGGTGGGCAGAGCTGAGTCATGCCTATTTAGAATGCCATGTCAGCAGCAGTTCAGTATTCTAAAGTTGACTAAATGTGGCAAGGGAGAAATGTTCAGTAAAAAGTGGCCTTACAGATCTGGGAAGGGTCCCTTCCACCTGAAGGAAAAAGTTGAGTGGTAGTGGAAATAGTGGTACATGTGCTTTTAGGGAGAGTGACGTACAGAAAGCAAATAGAGAAGGACTATCTTAAAGATGATCAGTTTCCTGAAGATGTGAACACCATGAATGGTGCAGAAAAAAGTTGTCTGGACAATGGTGCTCAGCTCAGTGGTAGACTGCACGCTCAGTGTCGGGGAAACCTTGGGCTTGCTCCTTGGCGCTAAGCACACGAACAAAGCTCTCTAAAGAAATTTCCACTGAAAATGTGATTGAGGGGCCGGATGTGGTGGCACACGCCTGTGATCCCAGCACTTGGGAGGCTGAGGCAGGAGGACCAGTGCGAGTTCAAGACCAGCCTAGGCTATAAAAGTGAGTTCAAGGGCGCCCTGAACTGCATAGTGAGACCTGCCTCAAAAAAAAAAAAAAAAATCCACCTGAAAATTAAAGTAGCTTACTAGATAGAGGAAAATGCCAACCCTCAAGAACAGTAGTGATCCCTGTGGAAATGCTGATCCCCAAGGAGAAAAGCAGATTCTACAAAGGTCTAAGTGGAAAAATAAATAAAATGTAAAAATGAAAAAAGGTAACTATCTATTGCAATGTTAAAAGATAGTAGATGGCAAAACATTTTTTTTTTTTTTTTGTCTTTTTGAGACAGGGTCTCACTATGCAGTTCAGGCTGGCTTTGAGCTCACTTTTGTAGCCCAGGCTGGTCTTGAACTCACACCGATCCTCCTGCCTCAGCCTCCTAAGTGCTGGGATTATAGGCGTGCGCCACCACGCCCGGCTAACAATGGTTTTAAAGTATGACAAAAAATTGCTTAGGTCTGAGGTTACAGGTCATTCTTAGATAAAGAAGAAAATGGAACAATTTGGTTATCAACATACCTTCATGGAAAATCTTAATTGAAGATTTAGTCTTTCTAGTAAAAATTAAAAGCTATCAAAAGTCATTTCTAAGCTATTAATAAGTTAGGAAACTAGCCGGGCGTGGTGGCGCACGCCTGTAACCCCAGCACTCGGGAGGCTGAGGCATGAGGATCGGTGTGAGTTCGAGACCAGCCTCGGCTACAAAAGTGAGCTCAAGGCCAGCCTGAACTGCATACTGAGACCCTGTCTCAAAAAGACAAAAAAAAAAGTTAGGAAACTGCAGTCAAAACATTAGAAAAAGCAATAAAACACCTGCCAAGAAACTGAAGAGAGTAATAAGAGAGGGGCCAGGGAGATAGCTCCATGGCACAAGTACCTATCTAGCAAGTGCAAGGTCATGAGTTCGAACCCTGGTCCTGCAAAAAAAAAAAGAAAGAAAGAAAGTAATAAGAGGGCCGGCCAGATAGATCAGTGGATTAAAGCACCTGCTTAGGCAGATGCAGGGACTGGGGTTCGATTCCTAGTCCCAGTATGCCTTGCCAGCCCCACCCCTAGGACATGCTGAGACAGTGATTGAGATTGGGTATGGTGGCGTGCACCTGTAATCCCACCACTTGGGAGGCTGAAAAACAGGAGGATCACTATGAGTCCAATCTGTGTAGGGAGACCCTGTGGACCCTGTACTAAAATACATTTTTAAAAAAGACAGTAATAATGATGGCAGAAATTAATGCAAAGGAAACCAAAAAAGTGATAACATCAATAAAATCAAAAGCTAGTACTTTGATAAGATTAATAAAGTAGGAAAACTTGCTAAACAAGAAAAGGTATAGAAATGGTAGGAACGAGGGGCTCGGGAGGTAACTCAGCTGTCTGGCAAGCACAAAGACCTACATTCAATCCCTGGTGCCACATGCTGTGTGGGCCACCAAAACCTGGTGTGGTGGTGCACCTTTGCAGTCCCAGCATTGGGGAGGCTGAAAGACAGGAGGATCACTATGAGCTTAAGCTACACAGCAAGACCCTGTATTAAAATAAATAAGTGAAAGATTTAAAAAAAAATTTAAAGCAGAAAATAGTAGGAATGATTATTTTATTTACTTTTTTCACTAGCTTATAATCTGAGATAATTACTTTAACATGTTATCCTGTTTTTTTAAATAATTTTCATTTTATTTTATTATTTTTCTTGTTTCAGAACTTTTGTTTATTTATTTATTTATTTTTATGGCCGACTCAGCCTGCCCTGAGGGCAGGACTGGTGCAGCATGTGGTGCCGGGGATCGAACCGTGGTCTCTGAAGCCATCTAAGCTTTCCTAAGCAGGCGCTTTAGACCACTGAGCCATCCTGCCGGCCCCTATCCTGTTTTTTGAGAGTTAGAAATAAGATAATGTATTCTCTTAGTGAAAGTGTGAAAGGAAAAATGGGTGAATTAATAGGCTGTATACTTGAAAATTGCCAAGAGTAAATTTTAAGTGTTTCTACAGGGAGTGGGGAGAAAGAGCGATAAGAAGATGCAGGTAGCAGGCTGCTGAGATAGCTGAGTAGAATAAGCACTTCCCTGGCAAGTGCAAGGTCCTGAGTTCAATCCCCAGTACTGAAAAAAAAAAAAAAAAAAAAAAGATGGTGCATGTTAATTATCTCCATTTAGAGTTCCTTAATGTATACATTTTAAAAAACATATAAAATAAATATATAACATTTATTTGTTGGTTCGCATTTCTTAATTAAAAGAAGAGTTTATTGTAGATTTCTTTTTTTAACGTATTTAGTACAGTGTCTACAGGGTCTCACTACACATATCCGACTTGTAGTGATCCTGTTTTTCAGCCTCCCAAGCCCTGGGATTATAGGTGGGCACCACCATGCCTAGTCTTAATTGCTGTGTCAGTGAGCCCCGGGGCAGTATGGCAAGCTGGGGATCAAGCCCTGGTCCCTGCATCTGCCTAAGGAGGTGCTTTACTCCACTGAGCTATCTGGCCAGCCTTTTCATGGTAAAGAATGTATATTTATATTTTCAGCCTCTCAAACTCTGGGATTACAGGCATGTGAGCTCAGACAAGGGCTTCAATCTTTGTTGTCATTTATATTAAGCAGCTTTCCTGTTGTTATCGTAGGCAAATAGTTCACCTGTGATGACAGCGGATACTTCAGAAGGATCAGACCTTGGGAATTACATAGGCCTTCTCAATAGCTTTGCGCAGCGGGAGAGACTGTCCGTAAATTATGAACAGTCTCAACTGAGGAAACCAGGAGCTCAAGGGTAAGTATAGTGTGACTTCTTTCAATTTCATTATTTTGAAACAATGAAATGGACTTCTTTCCATGTCTAATTTTCAGAAAGTCTTCCTTTCTTTTTATATAATCTGTACAATCTACGTACAGTCTCTATAAATCTACAAAGTTTGTGTGTCATAGAAGCAATGTGTCATCTTTTTTCTTTTGGTAAGGGGAGTCTCACCATGTTGTTCTTGAACTCATGGGCTCAAGGGATCTTCCCACCTCAGTTTCCCGAGCAGCTGAACTACAACCATGTGTCGCTGTGCCCATCTCTGGACAGCTTTTTTGATTAAAACATTTCATTGCTAGTGCTGTGAAGTCCATACCATGATTGCTCAAATTTCAGTAATCCTTTACAGTTACCTTCCCTCATGGACAGATTTGCTTTCTGCAATTCTAATTACTCCTGGTCAGCAAGAAGCTGTACCAGACCCACCCCTAGGGCAGGCTGAGCTGGCCATAACATACATACATACATACATACATACATACATACATACATACATGCATACATACATACATAAATAAATAAAGTTATTTTTTAAAAAGAAAAAGGGTGAATATAATTCAGTAATGTATTTTGGGAGAGACAGGCGCACACAGAGCACATTCACATAGAAGCGTTCGTGTAACTCCTACCTGGTCCAGGTTCCTCCAAACAAACTACTTTGTTTTAGGTATCTCATGTTAGCATCCTTAATTGAGAGGAACCAAAAAGATGAGCCTCAGAACAATAGAATTGTCTCCATTATTGAGATTGATTATTTTACATGTTTCTCTTTCTAAAAGACATCAGGGTAAGAAGCAAATAGCTGAGTTACTTCATAGGACAGTGATAGTTTTCATTACAGTATATGATAGCAAAATAGCTTTTAAGAATAATTTTATCACCCGGGCGTGGTGGCACATGCCTGTAATCCCAGCACTCGGGAGGCTGAGGCAGGAGGATCAATGTGAGTTTGAGACCAGCCTGGCTTATAAAAGTGAGCTCAAGGCCAGCCTGAACTGCATAGTGAGACCCTGTCTCAAAGAGACAAAAAAAAAAAAAAAAAAAAAAAGAATAATTTTATCACAACCCATCATTAAATTTATTTTATTAATAATTATATTTGTTCTATATTATTATTTTTAGAATGTATTCCTAGAGAAGAGGGACTGTTTATTTCCAAGTTGTATTTGAATGGTTAGTATGCTGGATATCTAATGGTCACAGGGTGCTCCCATGTAAGAGACCCAAGTCACTGTTGCTGTTGTGTGTTGTGGCCACAGTTGTGTGGACACTGTTCTGTCATGTGGATAGAATGACTCTTCGCCATTTCAGTGTAGCAAGCTATCTGTCCAGGTGTGTGATCCACTTTCAAATGTCAGAAGGCATGCTCTTAGCCCTGGATTGTGAAGACAATACGTTTGAGGGCCATGTTAGATAAATCAATGTATTAGAGTCTTAGAGTTGTTACTGAAAGCATCAGCAGTGACATAAGGCTAGTGGAAGTAGGATAAAGGAGAAATTATAGCTGGAAAGTCAGAAATCAAATGTATGGGAGGGAAATTATATCTAAATGACAACCAACCAGTTAAATAAAAGAAAAGAAAAACACTAACTGACCCATAGCCAAACTGTCACTCTTCTATACTGTCCTATGAATGGAGTCAGCTATTCGCCTTTTATTCTCATGGCTTTTAGAATGGAGCCAGGAAGAGAAAAATATGATAGTATTATTGGGATGAGATAGTCAAAAGTGAACCTGGTGGCAAAGTCTCAACAAATGAGACTATTTTTTTTTTTTTCCATAGTTTACCTTTTCAGTTCCTTTGGATTAAACACTCTAGTGTTAGTGACCTAAAGAAAGAAGTTTATTTGATACCAGACAGGACTGATAAGAACAATCCTGTTATTCATCCCAGCTCTTTAAGCAAGAATGTTTCTCTCTGTGCCCTACAATTGAAAAACAAGGGGCCAGCCAGATAGCTCAGTGGACTAAAGCACATGCTTAGGCACGCACTAGGGGACTGGTGTTCAATCCCCACACTGTGTCAGGTATGCCCCAAGGGCTTGCTGAGCAAATGAGACTTGCCCGTGGTGGCATGCACCTGTAATCCCAGAGCTTGGGAAGTTGAAAACAGGATGATTACTACTAGGCTGATCTGGGCAGTGAGACCCTGTAGACCCTGTACTAAATACATTAAAAAAAAAAAAAAAAAACTAAAATAATTTAAAAAGAAATATTAAAAAATGCAAATTCTGGAATAATTCTGTAGTAGTATATAGCAACTTCATGACATAAATTGATGTGCATTGCTTCACTCCTTAATAGTAGTTTTTGCCAGGGATGATGGTGCATCCCTGTAATCCCAGCACTTGGGAGGCTGAGGCAGGATTGCTGCAAGTCTGAGGCTACAGTGAATGGCATAGTGACACCCTGTCCAAAAACTAAAATAAAAATTTACATGGCTGGGGTGGCAGGATGCACTGTGGGGATTTTCTTAGTATTTTGTGCATTCCAGCCACATTTGGAAATAAAGTTAGCGCGAAATGTGTCTTTCCTCATCCCTCCACCCAAAGACGTAACTTCAAACTTCGTCCTATGACAGCCCCACCTTGAGTCATTTCTTTCCCCTTCAAGCATCTTTGAACAGTTCACTGGACCTCTCACTTCCTTCCCTAGCTCTAAGTCTCTTGGCCTTTAGGGAGTTTCAAAATGATCATTTGGTGCCTTGTTCGGGGAGTGGCTGTGATATCTGCCAGTCCTGGTTTCTTGGATAAATTAGCCAGCCTTTTTTTTTTTTAGATTTTTTTTCTTGTTTCAGAACTTTTGTTTGTTTATTTATTTATTTTTATGGCTGGCTCAGCCCGCCCTGAGGGCAGGACTGGCACAGCATGTGGTGCCAGGGATCAAACCGCGGTCCCTGCAGCTGCCTAAGCTTTCCTAAGCAGGCGCTTTAGACCACTGAGCTATCCTGCCCGGCCTTTAGCCAGCCTTTTGACTGCAGGTTTAAGTTATATGAGATGTAAAAAAATCTGGCTAATGAATTAACGTTAGCATGATTGATTTCAAGTCATATGTTAGCATTAGTATATTTTGATATTTTGATCAATACTCTTTATCTTTTCTCCTAGATTCCACTGTAAATGCAAAATTGAGCAGAAAATATATGGTTGTGGAACAGCTTCTACAAAACAGGAGGCGAAGCAGCTGGCAGCCAAGCTTGCCTACGAGAAGATTTTAGAAGAAGGCTTGGTGGTGTGTGCTACCCTTAGACTTGTTATACTTCAAAATGCCCTCTGAAGTTGATTAAAGATGAAACCGTTTATATAATGTCAAGAGAGCCAGTTGTACAGAAAATGATGAACCAGAGGGATAAACGTTTTCTTGACAACTCAGGGCTGTTTGTAAAATCCAGATCAAACATCTATAAATGTACTCATTTGATAAGTGTTTTGAATTTGTTAAGTGCAGGGAAAATAATATAACAGCTGGTATAGAGGTTACACTGAAAATGTGCTGAGGGCCATTTTTTCTTTTCAGAAAATTCACCAGGCATCTACTGAGTCCAGTGACTCTGGAAACAGCTCTTCCAAATCATTGTAAGTGTGGGACAAATGATCTGTGGTTTGAACATATTCAAATCATTACCTGAGCCAGGTGTAGTGGTGTGCATCTATCATCCCAGCACTTGGGAGGCTGAGGCAGGAGGACTGCTGTAAATTCCATGCCAGAGTGGGCCACCTAGCTAGACCCTGCCTCAGAACCAATTGTTACCTGAGGGCTGAGGATTAGCTCTGTGGTAGAGTGCATGTCCAGTCTGTTGGAGA
>PVJA010055765.1:0-11052 GCA_004027025.1 Myocastor coypus | reverse complement strand
TGTGTGTGTGTGTGTGTGTGTGTGTGTGTGTGTGTGTGTGTGTACGTGCATGCATGTGTGCCCTGGAGGCTTGGTCAGGTCTGAGCTCCTCCTGGCTCTGCTGTGAGAAGGGGACATGTGTCAGGGGTCAAACCTAGCTTCTTGGGCTTGCCAGGCAGGTGCACAGAGCACCGAGCTATCTTCCCCGGCCCAGAAATCATTTTTTAAAAGTTACTCATGTTGGAGAATGCCTGGGGTCTCTAGCACTCTGGGAGGCTGAGGCAGAGGGACTGGAAGTCTGGGCACAGCATGGGCAATTTGGCAACTTAGCTAGACCCTGCCTCCAAACAAAACAAG
Organism: Myocastor coypus; assembly: GCA_004027025.1. Lineage (NCBI taxonomy): Eukaryota > Metazoa > Chordata > Mammalia > Rodentia > Myocastoridae > Myocastor > Myocastor coypus. Next base: position 10,716 of record PVJA010055765.1, on the reverse strand, counting down.
CAAAAGTCCTCTTAGCTCAGTGCAAAGCCCTTGGGGGCACGGCCTTAATACTGCAATAAATAAATGAATAGATTTTAAAAAATAGGCTGGGGGAGGTGGGGGGAGAGAGGGAGAGGAAGAGAGCTGAAGGGACCAAGATGCCACATGACGATGTACCAGCATCCATGGCTGGTGTTTGTATTATGTATCATGAATAAAAAAATGGATAAAAGTCACTTCTGCATGTACTGCTCAGCTTTGGGGGACATCAGTGGGGCGAGTAGCAGATAGCACGGACAGGAGGCCTGAGGCCTGGGTCCCCAGGGCAGTCCAGGTGTCCTGGCCATGGCCATTCTGCACATAAAGTACAGCAGAGTCTTTTCTTTGCTTTGTCTTGGTACCAGAAATCAAACTCAGGCCCTAACAGTTGCTGGGCAGGTGCTGTGCCCCTGAGCCATCTTCCCGGCCCACAGCGGGAGTCTTTATGGGCCAGAAAAAACCTCCAGAGCAGCAGGGTTGTGGGAAGTCCTGGTGTCCTGGGAGATTACACCTCGAGTCAGACCTCACCCCAGCCCTGTTCAGCTTCATGTGCCTTAAGAGGTGGGGGCTGAGAGCATGTGGGGTGAAGGGACAGCTAGCAGGAGGCCAGGGAGCTGCAGACCGGAGGTGGTGGTGCTATTGGCCCCATCACGGAGCTACCTCTCCTTTCCATCTGTGGAATGGGAGTGAGACACTTTCTCACCGGCCCTCATGGAAGGGAGGGGATCACACAGCCCGCGCCGCAAGCATCAGTGGAAAAGGCAGGAGGGCAGCGGAGGTGCTGTTACTATTACTGCTGACCGTAAAATACTTGACAAATGATTGCAGAGTCTGCAGGCCAGGTGGGCCTTCCCTGCTGGGGAGAGATCAGAGGGCTGTTTTAGGAGTGTTTGGGGGCTGCAGCCCCAGCAAAGGCAACGAGGAAGCCTTCAGGAGCCGGGATGCTGGGGCTGGGAAGTCTTTGATTACCTTACATCTGTTTTTATGGAAACTTCTGGGAGCAGCCGAGGGGAAACGGAACTGTAAACAGCGCAGCCAGTGCGGCCTCCTCACCAGATTGTTAATGGGGACTCTCCGGCGCGGCTCCCCTACGCCTCGCGTAGACTCGGCCCTTGATCTGCAGCAGGAGTTATTAAATGATACGAGCGCATAGAGAGCGCGATGGAGCCACAGAAGAGGAATCAGGGTTTTATGCCCCTCGGTTCTGCGCAGTAAAAGAAAATATCCCCGTTAAGTGTGAATTAATTGGCTCCTGTAATTGGCGCGTGGCGCTGCCCCTGGCCTCTCGGTGCACTGGGCCGGGAACGTGGGGCCGGGATTGGGGCTGCAGAAGAGCCTGGTGGTGGCAGCAGCGCTGAGGGCGGGAGCAGGAGGCGGGGTCTCATGGGCAGGCACTGCTGGTGAACTGCTTCCTGTTGCTCTCGGAGGAGCGGGCTTGGAGGAGTGCTTGCTCCTCCAGGGTGCGCAGGTCAAGGATGGAGCAGGCACGCAGAGCCTAGTGCTCAGCCTCCTTCCTGGCAGCTGGGGGACTGTCCCTTCTGTCCTTAATGCATCTTGTTGCAGAAAGCATGGTCCTCACCAAGCGTGGTAGGGCAAACTCGTGCATGCACGCGGACATACAGCCATGCATGTGCGCACACCACAATCCTATTCCAGAGAGACAGCGTCTGTCTTTCCAGCCCAGTTCTGACATCTCGATCACCATGTGCAGCTGTGTGTGTGGTGCGCCGTAGAAGAGCATCTGGCTGAACACCATTCTACGCTGCGTTCACTGTGCTGTGCACCTTCGGGCCTATTCTGAACCTTCTGGGGCTGGGAAGTCTATGACTGCCTTCCATCTGCTTTAGTGGAAACAACTGTACCCCAAAAAGGGAACTTTTTCGGAAGGACACTCTGTCAGCTGGCAGAGACGTGGTTCTGGCACTGTGAGCCCCATGCACCAGCCATTCTGTCACGCCTTCTGCCCCAAACACAGCTCAGGGCGGTGTCTTCGCCTCCCGTGGCTGCCACAGATCCTTTCACTTCCTGTGTCTCCAAGTGGTTCCCTTCCTGCAAAGCCCATATGAAAGCAATCACCTGCTTCCTGGACTTCCAGTTGCATGGGTACCAGAGCCTGGGCTGGGGCCCCTGTCTGCCTTCTGGAAACTCTTGATGGCATGGGGAGTTGTTTCTCCTACACCCCAGCCACGTTTATCTTCACTGCACTCCAACCCTGTTTGCTCTGGGTGGATGGACCCCAACCAATCCCTCAGCACTGTGCCCTGGGTGACTAGGAACCTGCAGCTTGGTCTTTTGGTGGAGTATAAGGCTGAGAGTGTCACCAGGGCCCTTGCTCCCATCCCATGCAGAGCCCTGCCTCAGGGACTTAAGGCCAGGCAGACTAGGCCAACCTGGATGCCAGCCCAGAGCTGTATCCTCTGCTGAGACACTGACATAGACACAGAAGAGGGTTGGCACTGATATCGTGTGGTTGTCAAAGCAAGCTCAAGGATGAAGGTCTCTTGGGAGGATAGCCCCAGAAGCATAGTCCCCTCCTACCTCAGCAGGACAGCTCATCACAAGCTGGTTTTCCCTCTGGCCCCTCCAGATAGGCACAGGCCAAAGGAACCCCTGGAAAGAGCCCATTGGAATCTCAGGAATTCTCAAGAATCCTGGGGCCTTTGACAGCTTTTCCTTGGATCATCCATCAGGGAGGCCAGCAGGGCAGCAGAGAGAGGGCAGGGCTGTGGGTAGGCACTGGAGGGGGTGGGGTGTCTGCCTCAACTGTCTGACTCCACAGGCAGGGGCTGGGCAGGGACCCTTTGGACCTGCATCCTTAGCTTCTTTGGGAAGCAGAGCTGGGGTCCTGGTATACTGGCTATACTCTTGCTGCAGGTACAGGGGAGCAAGGGGGTTGCAGAGGCTCAAGGCTCCAGGCCAAGGTCAAAGTGCCTGCCATTGCATGAGCTCCTGCAAGTTGCTTCTCTCTCTGGCTCTAAAGATCCCTTGATGGTCAAGCAGGGTTGCCTGGATGAAATGAGTCAATGCAGGACAGTGCCAGCCCCTGGCACATACCTGTCCCCCCTTCAGCAGTGTGAAGCTATTCCGGAAGCTCCCATTCTGGTCCCACCCACACACGCCCAGCCAGCAATGCTCCACACTGCTGGCTGAGGTGCAGGAGACCCACATCACCAGCCGATAGTCCATCCTGGGACTCCTGAGAGCCAAATAACCTCAGACCCAGGTGCAAGTATTTCCCTCGAGGAAGCAGAGGAAAGCTACAGCCTAGGCCTACAGACGCAGAGGGAAACACATAGTCCTGGTCTCATTCCCCGGCTCCCAGGACACCATTGTCACATACCTTCTTAAAGCTTAATTTTAATTTTATGAGTCATGGGCTGGGGAGATAGTTCAGCAGTCTAACACCTGTCTTCCAATCACAGGATTTGGGTTGGATCCCCAATACTGCGTGCCGTGCAGGCCCTGAAACTGGGTGTGGTGGTGCATGCCTGTAATATCAGTGTGAAGAAGACTGAGACAGGAAGATCACTACAAGCTGGAACTGTGGAAGGAGACCCTATACCAAAAATTTAAAAAATTTGTAAGTCCCTGTTGGCAGTATATAACAATTATATTCATTGCAGGGAGTTAGGAGGTGCATATAACACATGTGAATTCTTTTACACCCCCGGCTCCTCCTCTCTCTTCTTCCTCCTCTCTTGGTCCCTTTCCCATTTGCAAAATGTCACAAATTTGGTGGCTTTAAAACAACAGATCGCCGGGCGTGGTGGCGCACGCCTGTAATCCCAGCACTTGGGAGGCTGAGGCAGGAGGATCGGTGCGAGTTCGAGACCAGCCTGGGCTACAAAAGTGAGCTCAAGGCCAGCCTCAACTGCATACTGAGACCCTGTCTCAAAAAGACAAAAAAAAAAAAAAAAAAAAAAAAAAAAAAAAAAAACAACAGATAGCCTCTCCCACTTCTAAAGCTCCAAGTCCCAAACCCATGGCCACCAGGGCCATGCTTTCCCTCAGGCTCTGGGAAGGATCTTTCCTTGCCTCCTCCTGGCTTCTGGTGACCCTGGTGATCCTTGGCATCCTTGGCTTATGGCCGCAGCATTCTGACTTCCGCTTCCATCTACACCTGGCCTCCCTCCCTCCCTGTGAGTCAAGGCCTCCCTGAGACTCCTTATCCAGACAAAAGTCATTGGATCTGAGCTCCACCCGAATCGGGCAGGACCTCATCTGAAACTTGGTTACTTAATCAGAGACTCTATTCCCAAATAAAGTCACAGTTGAAGACCCTGGGGGCTAGGTCTTCCCTGCAACACTTTGATGCATGAGAGCCTTTCCACCTGGCCCAAGGAGGAAGTAGGGAGCTGACTCTGTGTTTATTGAATGAAGCCTTTGTTGATGTAGAAACCCAGCTAAGCAGAATCCGTTACATTTGGCACATGCCTGTAATTCCAGCACCCTTGGAGGCTGAGACAGGAGAATTCCAAGTTTGAGTGTAGCTGGGGCAACTTACATGACTTAGCAAGGTCCTGTCTTGAAATAAAAAATAAGAAAAGGGTTGAGGATGCCGATCAGTGCACAGGATGGGGCCCTGTGCATGAACTGGGCCCCTTCCTGCAGTCTCAGGAGCTTGGAAAAAGAAAAAGCTGCAGACTGAGGAGGGCAACTGTGGGACCCGTGGAGGCAGGGGAGGGCTCCATGTTTCTAGACGTGCCTGCGGGTGCCGCTAGATGCGCAGAAGCATGTGGAACTGCTGGGAAAAGGACAAGAAGAGGCATCCTGAAGGGGACAAAACCCTGAAGGAAGGGTCTGAGGTTGTTATGCTTCTATGTGGGATATGTTTTCTAATCGTTCAAAACAAACAAAAAACCCTGTAACCTGCTTTGTGTGCAAGTGACTTATAGCTCAGGGCTGCTGGCTTGCTGTATTTCTTATATCTGTGGAGTCTGGAAACAGATCTGAGATCCAGATCACCTTGCCATAAGTCCTGAGCTCAGGTGCAAGGTGTAGAGGTGCTGATAAGCGGGTGGGGGTGGGAGTAGGGTCCCTGTAGGCTGCTGTGCCTATCCACTGACACCTCTGAGGGAAGACCCTATTTTCTTCATCAAGACCAAACCTTTCCTTGCAGCTCTGGTGCCCGGGAGCCCCTTCCACCCCTACCCCTAGCAGTCACTAGAGTGGCAGGAAAGGCCTGGACTCTGGGCTGGCTCAGGGAGGGGTCCTCCTTGGCTCCTGAGTTCCCACATCCTGGAAGGAGCCTCAAAGCCATTGCATGGTCATCTGAGGAACATTGATCTCTCTGCGAGGCCTGAGTGCACCTCTGACTGAGAAATGAACCCCTGGAAGGGAGCCCAGGGTCCCCAGGCATGTTGTCTTTTGCTGCCAAAGTTTTCCTATTACAAAGTGAGTGAGCAAGGGCTGCACCAGGGGGAGGGGAGGTGTGTGAGCTGTGCCCTTCCCGGGGGAGGTGCCCAGCATCCTTTGCAGGTGCTGAGCAGGTGGGGCAGCGGCAGGCTCTGGGGCCCCTTGGTGGCCACTCAGCTGGGATCAGGGGTCAATGACAGGAGCAGGAAGCAGGGATTGAAGGAGACAGTTCTTGGAGCCTGTTCCCAGGAAGAACAGCAGTGAGAGGAGAAGGCGGCGAGAAGAGAGTGCAGGGCTGGAAGCCAGCAGAGGGCGGGCAGGCAAACCTGAGAGAGATGCTTTATAAAATGCCCAGTCCCAGTCCCATGGAAACATCTCGGGGACATCTAACCTGGCAGCGTATGTTCTGGGGATGTTGTACACCCCCCACCTCCGGAAGATACACTACAATTGCCATCAACATGTTAGTCAAGACTGCTGAGTCTTCAGAGTTCTCCTAGCCAAAGTCTCACTTCTAGTTGTGGAAAATACAAGGAAAGGTAGCACCTCGGACTTCTCCTTTAACCAGAACTCCCAGCTAAACAGCACTTCTGCTTATCCACTGGACCCTGAGACCCAGCCTCTGACCCCAGGAATCTGCAGGCTCCTGGAATGCTTCTGAAGGATCTGTGAAACCTTTGAAGAATTCTGTATACGCTCCCTAATCTCTGATTTCTATCTCTGGTCCTTTTGAAAATCAGTCTTGGAGTCTGGCGCCCGTGGCAGTTGTATATCAAGGTAACCGCTTTCATCTTGCAGTGTGGAGACCACACAACCATGTTGGCAGGAGCTGTGAGCCGGGAGCGAGGTTATGGAAATGCCTGTGTGGGATTGTCAGCTCCCAAGAACTCACAGCAAGGTAGGTGACTTGAAGGGACCTTAGTTTGATTCCTATTTGATAAATGAAGGCATACATTGGTTATTCAGTTGTGACAACTTAATTGACCCAGTTATAAATCAGAATCAAGACTATGGACAGCAAGAAACTATGTTGCATCCAGTTAAAATGGAAGGGTATGTAGGTGTTGTGGGAGAACCTGGAAGAGGAGTTTTGGAGTGTGTGTGTGTGTGTGTGTGTGTGTGTGTGTAGTCAGTCTGGAGGCCTGATGGGTATATACAGAGCTATCTTAGTCATGTTAGAGTGCTATAACAAAATGCTATAGACTGAGAGGTTTACATAACAGAAATCTGTCTCCTCACAGTTCTGGTGGTGATGATCCCGTATGAAGATGTCGGTAGGTCTGCTCTCTCCCAAGGCCACTGTCCTTGGCCTGCAGATGGCTACTTTCTTACTGTGTCCCTCAGGGGTACATCCACAGACACATATCACTGTGTGTCCTAATTTCTTCTGGTTATAAAGATGCAGGTCAGACCGGATCTTCAGCTCTTCTTCTTCTCTCTGGTTGGCAGAGGCTCTTCTGAAGAAGGGGCAGGGACCCTGGTTCCTCTGAAGCAGATATTCTCGCTCTCCAGGTGGGACATGACTGCTTTATTTCCTTTAATGTAACTTCATGTGTCCATCCCACCTGCCTGAGAGAAATGGCCTATCCATTTAGAGCATTCCATCAGCTTAGGGTCATGCAAAGTGCCCAGAATGTTTTGCATGGAGTAAAAATGTAGCTGTCCTACCAGAAATGACTCTCAGGCTGTTGGCTGAGGCCGTAGGTGTGAAGCCAGCCTAGTTAAGCTGAGGTTTCCACTCCTGCCCCTGTAGTAGCTTGAGAGTCTCCCTGATCTCCTGGGAATGGCACTTTCTCAGGACACAGCTGGCCCTGCTCCTCACTGAGGCCCAGCCAGTTCTGAGGGAGCTGCCCATGGATCTGTATCCTGAGTGCCCAGGAGTCCCCAAGGCTTGAGAAAAAACACCCCTTCTTCCCCCTGCTCTCTGTTCTTCCAGTGTCCTGAGACACCCAAAAGCTGACTCACCAACCTTTGGACAGGTGGTCCTCAGAGGTCAGCTGGGAGAGGTGGGCACCGAGGCTGCCTGAAGACAGTCGCCTGGTGGCGCTTAAGTGGCATCATGGGGACTTTAGTGTGGCCCAGCTGCACACTGTCATTTTCTCTAACAAGTAGAGAGACCTTGATTTTAGCGTCATGAGTTGTGTCTTGATTGCTATGAGTTAGATCTTGTCTCAAAGAGCAACAACAACAACAACAAAAATAAGGACAAACAAGTCCTATCTGACTGCCCTGGCACATTCCATGTCCCACACAGAGATGTGTAGATCCAGGCATGACCAAGAACTGGAAATGCCCTACATGTCCGGCTGCTCAAGGGACATCCCTGCCCAGCCTTGGGTACCAAGGAGCAGGCACAGGCTGCCTCTCTGGGCCCCAGGAAGGCATCTTTCTGGATGGTTGGATCACAAAGAGGCAGTCACGTTGGCCGTGATGCCGGCTGACGTCAGCCCTCTCCTCTCTCTGCTGTTTTCCTCTCTCCAGGACACAAGGGCATTACTGACGTGCAGCAGCTGGAGGAAAACTCTGAAGTGTGACCACAGGAGAGGGCTGGCTGAGGTGAGTGTGCAGTGTGGTGCCGTGAATAAGAAGGGAAGCCCTGGACGCAGTGTCATGCGCACAGCTGTGAATCTGCCTGTGTCTCCTCTATGGACCTGTGTGTGTGTGTATGTATGCATGTATGCATGTATGTATGTATGTATCTATCTATCTATCTATTTCTCTATCTACTGTCTGTCTTTATCTACCTTTTTATTTTTAAATATTTAAAATGTTTATTAATAATACACTTGCCTTCCCTTACTTTTCTATCATCTATTTCAAACATCCATCTATGTCTTCTTCTTCTTCTTTTTTTTTTTTTTTTTTTTTTTTTTTTTTTTTTTTTTTTTTTTTTTTTTTTTTTTTTTTTTTTTTTTTTTTTTTTTGTCTTTTTGAGACAGGGTCTTGCTGTGCAGTTCAGGCTGATCTTGAGCTCACCTTTGTAGTCCAGGCTGGTCTCAAACTCACATTGGTCCTCCTGCCCCAGCCTCCCAAGGGCTGGGACTACAGGCTTGCACCACCACATCTTCGGCCAATCATCTCCCTCCTTAGTTCATCCCCCATCAGTCCTCCATGCATGCACCATCTACCTTATTTATCAGTCATCACCTATCTACCTATCATCTAGCCTCTGTGTGTCTATCCATCAAACATGTCTGTCTGTCTGCCTGCCTGCCTGTCTATATGAAGGAGAGAGGTCTGGTGGAGACATCGCCACATGTACGACAGTGGTTGTCTCTTGGGGAAGGGGTCAAGGAGGGTGGACCAGCCCACCCCAGGCCAAGGAGCTTTGGACCAACGTGGGCAACAGTGATGAGAAGGAGCTGTGGTGCCTGGCCCTCCCCACCAGCCTGCCAGGCTGGAGATGGAGGACACATCTGGCTGAAGCTGCCGAAGCCACTCTGACCTTCCCTTTCTTCTGTCCTCAGCATACTTAGAAGACGGATGCATTCTCCAAGGCATTAAAACTGCCTTTGATCAGCACTCAAGCCTCCACTGACTCCCCTGAGATAACCCGTCATCAGTCCGGCCACCCTTCCAGAGCTGGTCCTGCATGTCACATGTGCTTTCCCGGTCTTCACGGTCTGAGCTTCAGAGGCTGGATGGGCTGTTGTGGGACAGGCCATCGTGAGCATGGTAGGATGGTCAGCTGTACCTCTGGCCTATTATTTATCAAGTGCCAATAGCATTCTTTGCTTATGCATGACAACCAGAAAGTTCTCTAGACATTGACTCTTGTCCCCTATGGAGCAGAATGGGTTACTCTTGTGATTCTTTGTCCAAATTCTGACTGGTAATACTATGCCACTCTGCAAGGTGATTTTGCCACAAACATGCCATAGCAGTGTGCACGCCATTTGTTTAGCTTTTCCTTTTTCTTCTCCCTCCCTCCCTCCCACCCTCAGTCCCTCCCTCCTTCGCTCTCTCCCTTGTTCCCTCCTTCCCTTCTTTCTTTCCTTCAGGGCTTTTGAACTGAGCTCCATCTCCAGTCCTTTTCATTTTTAAATTTAGTCTTCAGACATATGGTCTCCGTATGTTGTTCAGGCTGGAGTTGAACTCACTATCTAGCCCAGGCTGTCCTCAAACTCATGGCAATCCTCTGCCTCAGCCTCCTGAGGTCTGGGCCTACAGGTGTGGCCCAGCCTGCCCAGCTGTGATCATTCCTTCGCTGTCTTTCAGGCTGGTGCTGTGTAGGCACCCCTCAGCCCTGACGGTGGCCCACTGCTGCCTTGTGTGGCTAACATGATTTATGTCACCAGCCTTTTCCCCAACCTCTAGGATAATTGTTGGCTCTTGTGGCAGAGGTACAATGCAGGTGCCTGCACAGGCTGCTTTGCTTGAAGATTTCTCCAGAGTGATAAGAGGAATGGAACTTCTGGGTCATAGAGTAAATGCACTTACGATGTTGAAACATGCCACTAATTGTACTAGACCCGGGAGTGCTCTCCCACATTCTCTCCAGCCCTTGATGTTGTTGTCCTTTTATGTTTTTCTCAGCATAATGAGTGAATGTCATACCACAGGACCCCATCTTCCCAGTCTGTCCAAATCGCATCCAGGTGCTCCTAAGCTGCTCTGCCCACCAGTCTCCGTGCTGAGCCCTTCTTGTATGGGGCTCTCTCGGTGGACATGGAAGACAGTCGATGTAGCTCCAGTCTTCTAAATGCTTCTAGGTTGGGGGAGGGGACAGCCCAGCAAGGGGGCGTGGCCTGTGCAGCCCACTTCCCCGAGGAGATGGGCAGTTGGGGGAAGTCTCAGGTGGAGGCAGCAGACAGGCCAGGGCTGGGAGGTGGCACAACCTGGTGCCCTAGCTGCCACCTGCTCAGTAGGGCTATTGCTCAGTGATCCTTTGGGCCTAAGGACCTTGTAGGCTGTGAGAAGATCCTGGGGATCCTAAAAAGCTGAATCAAAGGGTTGGGTGCTCGGAGACCTGAAGCTCATCCATCAGGGTCCCAAGGCAGCACTGGCAAGCGAGCGAGCCCCAGCCTGGCGGTTTAAAGCGATAGCAATGTACTTGCTCACCAGATGTGCAGAACTAAGGCCCAGGGCAGGCTCTTGCCTCTCGCTTGCAGCAGCCACCGGCGCTAGGTGTTCCTGAGCTTGTAGCCACGTCACAGAAGTCTCCTCTGCCTCCACTTTCATGGTTTTTTTTTTTTTTTTCTTTTAATGTATTTGGTTACTGTAGAGTTTGTCACTATACTGCTGAGACTCATAGTGATCCTTTTGCTTTCAGCCTCCCCAGCACTGGAATTAAAGGCATCCACCATCACACCCAGATTCTGCCTGGCTTTAGGGTGCCTTGGG
>PVJA010055764.1:0-11030 GCA_004027025.1 Myocastor coypus | reverse complement strand
TTTTTTTTTTTTTTTTTTTTTTTTTTTTTTTTTTTTTTTTTTTTTTTTTTTTTTAACTTCATGCTGTAGTAATTCAAAGATATCTTTTCTTACTTGAGACAACATCTCCATTCTAGATCCTCTGTATGTTTTTGGATTTGTTTGTTTACTTCAGCTGCTACTAATTCAGAGATTTGGGCTGCATGATTCCCACTTTCTTCTGTCATACTGTCTCCTACATTTGTTCCAGGAGGGCTCAGGACCTGATATTGCATTTTACTCCTTGTCTACATCATATTGTATAGCAATGACCTCTGGTGTAGAACTCTATGCCCGTGTGTTGGTTATTTAGGGGTCAGGGCTGCTACATGCAGGTCAATTGGTCCTCTGGGACTGCTTAAGTCATGCCTATGCTGGGTGTTAGGTTGGCTGCACTTCCAGTGAGCCTTGGGAATTGTCACTCAGTTGCTGGGCCTGGCTGCTGGGTCAGCTGTGCTTCAGACTGGATAGGCCACGGGAGATGTCATTCACATGGTGGGCTTGGGTGCTGGGTCAGCTGAACTTTTGGCAGGCCTGGGGAGGTCTCATGTCAACTCTTATTTCTAATTTCGTTCATATACTTTTCTTTCTTTTTGTTTTAGTAAGTTTGATTAAGAGTTATTTGTCTTATGTATTCTTTCTAATACCCATCTCTTTGACTTACTAGTTTTGAATATTTCTCTCAGTCTCATTTTTTTTTAAAATTTCTGCTCTGATGTGTGTGTGTGTGTTTCATTGTACAAGATTTAGCTTTGTATTGGTTTTCTTTTCATAGAACACTATGAGGCATCACTAGGCTACTAATTTGGCCATCCTTTATTTCCTCAGAGTACACACTCATGGCTATAAGTGAGTCTCTTATGGCACTTTCATTGTGTCAGAAAAGTTTTGTTGTGTTGTTCTGCCATTCTCAGTTGAATCTAGATTCTGATTCAATCCTAATTTCTTCTGTGACCTGTTGATTATTCAAGAACATATTTTTAATATTCAGATGTTTGCAAATTCTCAGCAATTTCTTTTGCTTTTTAATTTCAATCTATTTTGTTCTGATAGGCAGCAAGAGTCTGTTTGCATTTTAACATGCTCTATGCCTAGATTATAGTCTATTTGGAGAAAATGAAAGTGAGAAGAATGCATATTCTGTTATTACTGACAAAACCATAAATATAAGTTAAATTCATTTATTTGATGGTATGATTTAAATCTGGTATTTATTTGTTGAGATTTTGTTTGGTTGACTTATTCATTGATTATTAGTCTGATTGAGATGCTTATGCCCCTATAATCATTGTGTTGTCATATTCTTTTGCCTTTTATGTCAAGAAGTTTTTGTTTTAAGAAATAAAATAATAAAATAGAATGTGAGAACATATTTTTCTTAGAAATGTAAAATTATTATTTAATTAAATTATTCCGTTTATTTTTCTTTTCTGGAAGTCCATCAGGTATGTGATTTGAATAGCCTCTTCTACTCTTCTTTAACTCTCAATTTATGTATTTCTTTGTGAGTTGAGTATGTTTCTGAAGGTGAAATATAGTTGGTTTTAATTTTATGATCCAATGTTCCACACCACGTGTTATCATGTTTCTATAGGTGTCCCTCCCAAAAGCCTCATGTAGTCATGGGGCAGCTTCTGAAATTTGTGACAAATTAATGTGTGTGTGTGCGTGTTGCACACTTGGGGAGCTGATCTGCATTACAATGTGAGGAGGGGAGAGAGATTTCCTGGCTGCCTGAGCGGCTGCCAATCCTTTCACTCTTTGGTCTTTGTCACCACCATGGATGGCTGCTCTGTGCCACGGACCATTCTGTCTTGAAGCCAGCTCAGCATGAACTGAAACCTCCACTAACTGTGAGCTAAGTAAACCTTTCCCTCTTTAATTTTGGTTATGGGTATTTTGTCACAGCAACAACAGAAGTGTAACTTGGAAATAGAATTTGCTACTGGGAGTGAGGCTGTTGCTGTGAATACTTGATTATGTGGATTATGAGTGTTTGGGTATGGCTCATGGGAAGAGACAGAAAAAGTGCAGAAATAGTACCTGTAAGACTAGTCCTGGAATACCTTCAGTTGTTCTGTATGGGTGATTCTGGTAAGAGCTCCAAAGAATACAAGGCTTATAGAAATTCTATCTGTAAAAACAAGACAGGGGACTTCCTGCTCCATTTGGCCCACAGACCAACCTCCTCATCCTCTGATCCACCTGCCCTGGCACCTCTGCACCAAGCCAGAGTGACTTCCTGATCCACGTGGCCCGAAGACAGACTTCCTCACCCTCCAAGCCACCCACACTGGCAACTCCATGCCATACCAGAGTGTCTTCTTGCTTCATGCAACCCAACAGACCAACCTCCTCCTCATCTGCCTCACCTGCCCTGTCACCTTGGCGCCATGTCAGAGTGACTTGCTGATCCACATGGCCCACCAAACTGATCTCATGCTCTAACTGCATCAGTTCCCGATGGAACTTAAAGGAATTCAAGTACAAACACCCAATTTAATATCCGCTTAGCTACATAGACATACGGATGGCTTTTATTGTGTAAAATACAAACTAATTAATTACAAAGGCTTATCAACTGCGAAATATCACTACCCAATGTTAGCGTTCCTAATGGTAGGTCTGTAAATGCGAAACTATAACTGCTTTAGCCATATAATCTATTTTGGGTATGAATTACACCAGAGGTGTGATTGCACCAATCTCTACCCCAGTGGTCAGAGGAAAGTGCTATAAGCAATGACAAGGAGAAGGAGCAAAATTCAATCTCAGGCCCAGAGCCCAACAAATACAGGAGAAACTAACATAAAAGAAAATGGGAATCACACAACTGAAATCTCTGAAATAACAGCTTCTGAAATAAAGAAATAACTGCATAGTGGTAGAGAGGAACTTGAAACAGAAATAATCTTTGAGGTAAAAAAAAAAAAAACAAAACAGTAATTTCTGAATGAATAGCATTTGAAGTAAAAAGACAACTGCCAAAGGATAGAAAGGAAGTCAGGTCAGAAATAATTTCAGAAGCAAAAAAAGAAATGATAACCATAATGAAAGAATTAATAACTGCTTTTGAAGAAGACAGTGATAAAAAATTAGAGGATATTAGAAAAGGATGGATTCCTTGGGTGAGCAATATAGGAAAGAAATAGATCACATGAAGCAGATTCAAAAAGATACACAAGAACTCAAAACCTCAATGACAAATGGGCAAAGCTATCTGAATGAAAGTGAAGATAGTTTCAGATCTTGAAAACACTGTAGCCACTAGTGAAAAGGTAAGAAAACATCTCTTAAAAACAACTAGGATGCAGGAAAAAAATTATTCAACAACAACAAGACAATGCAAAGAGAAACAATGTGAGATTAATAGGCATCAAAAAGAAAGGAGTTAATACAATGATATAAAAAGAACATGGGCAGAAGTAATAGCAGAAAATTTCCCAAATAGGAGGAAACAATTTGGCATTCAGGTGACTGAAGCATACAGAACTTCAAATAACATCAAGCCAATTAAAAACACACCTAGACATGTAATAGTCAAGGTTCCAGAAAGCCAGCACAAGGATAACTTACTAAAAGCCACTAGAGAGAAGAAACATCATATTTAAAGAAAAACCCATCAGAATAATGGCAGATTTCCCTTCACAATCCATGAAGTCAAGAAGAGCGTGGAGTAGAGTTCTTTAACTCCTTTTTGAAAACGAATTCTAGACCAGATTGCTATAACCTGCAAAGTGTTCTTTTTAAGTTTGGTGGAGAAGTAAAATACTTCCATGACAAAGAACAGCTAAAGAATTTCATGATGACAAAGTCAACCCAACACACACTACTAAAAGGTATTCTAGAAAAGGACAAAAATGGCCAGAACTCCATGAATGAGAATGGAAAGAATCCACCCAGCAGGACAAACAATTAAACACAAAAGAAAAAGGGATAACCAACAGCAGGTAAATAACATGGCAAGCATAAATCAATACATCTAAATTATAACCCTCAATGTAAATGGTCTCAATTCACCAGTCAAAGGAAATACACTGGTACAGTGGATTAGGAAGGAAAACCCAACAATATACTATATACAAGAAACATACTTAACTCATAAAGAAATTCACAGGCTGAAAGTCAAAGGATGGAAAATTATGTTACATGCCCCAGCATCTCAGAAAAAAATCAGGGATAGCAATCTTAGTCCCAGACATTTTCAACTTCAAAAAAAAAAGAGAGTAATTAAATGAGATAAAGAAGGCCATTACATACTGGTTAGGGGAAATATTCAATAGGTAAAGATAACGCTAATAAATATGTATGTACCCAACACAGGAGCACCCAGCTGTATAAGACAAATCTTAATGAGCATGAAAACTCTAGTATTCAACACAACAAATCTAATATGAGGCCTTAACAGTCCCATATCCCAAAAAGATTTATCAAGCAGACAAATGCTAATAAAGAAATAAGAGAACTGACCCAGTGTTTGGAACAAATGGACTTAGTGGGCATATACAGAGTGTTGTACCCAGCTACTTCTGAATACACAGTTTTTTCAGCTGCTCATCAGACATTTTCTAAAAATAGATAACATACTAGTCCATAGGTTGTGCTTGTATATATACAACAAAACAGAAATTATCCCATGCATATTATCTGACCACAGTGTAATGAACCTGGAAATAAATGACAAAGGAACCACCAAAGTGCCATAAACACATGGAAATTAAACAGCACCCTCTTCAGCAACCAATGGGTTTCAGATGAAATTAAACAAGAAATTAAATAATATCTACAATGTAAGCAAAATTCATACACAACTTATTAGAGTTTATGGAATATGATGAAAGCAGTTCTGAGGGGGAAAATTATAGCTAATTTATTAGCAATAACTAATAAGTGTTCAGACAAAAGTCCCCTATATAGAATTTATAAAGAACTAAAAAAAATTAGGGTCCAAAAATTCAAAGACCCAATCCAAAAGAGGGCATGTGAAATGAACACACACTTCTCAGAGGAAGAAATACTACAAGCTTACAAATACATGGAGAAATGCTCCATATTACTAGCCATTCAGGACGAAGCATTTGCAAAATTGTAGCAGGCCAACACTATGGCATCTTTCCTTGTTGCATAATCTCTTTAATTACAATATTTGTTTTCCTGTAAAACAAACATTTACTTGAGAGGGTACAGCAATAATTGAAATGACATTAGATGCAGCACACATCTAAAAGACTGGAATGGCAGTGTGTGAACATTAAGAAAAGAGAATGGGAACAGCCAATCTAATGCTGCACTACAGTCACCTAGAAAAAGAAGAGCAAACCAAACCGAAAGTCCAGAGATGGGAAGAAATTATAAAGACTACAGCTGAAATTAATTCAGTGGAGATGAAAAAAAATAATAAAAAGAATTACATATCAAATAGCTAGTACTTTGAGAAATTAAATAAAATTGATAAGCCCCTAGCTAACATTATCAAAAAGAGGAAAGAAAAAAAACCTCAAATTCAGGCAATAAGGAATGAAAATAGTGAGATTACCACAGACTCAGCCGAGATTCATAAGATCATTTATAGCTACTTTGAGAATCTTTACTCACACAGAATTGGAAACACAGATGTGATGGACAGATTCCTAGAAAGGTACAAATTACCAAAACTGAATCACGAAGACATAGGAATGCTCAAAAACCCAATAACAGCCAACAAAATACGAAATATAGTAAAAGCCTACGAACAAAGAAAAGTCTTGATCAAGATTCATTCACCACCAAATTCTACAAGAAATTTACAGAAGTTGTAATCCCAATACTCATCAAACATTTCAATGAAATTGAGAAGGAAACAATCTTTCCATAATCATTCCTGCAAGCAAGCATTATATTGATACCCAAACCAGAGACAACTATAAGAAATTTTTTTTCTCATAAACAAAGATGCAAAAATCCTCAAGAAAATAGAATATACAGTAAATCATTAAAAGGTTATATAACATGACCAGGAAGTATTCATCCCAGGGATGCAAGGATGGTTCAACATACACAAATCTATAAATGTAATACAATATGTCAATAGAGCTAAATCCAAATACCACATGATTATCTCTTTTGATGCAGAAAAGGCTTTTAACCATGTTCAACACTCATTTATGTTCAAATTCCTATAGCAAATTGGAATAGATGATCTCTACTTCAATCTGATAAAAGCCATCTATGACAATTGAATGGCTAACATAATTCTAAATGGGGAAAAACTGAAATCTTTTACTCCCAAACCTGATACAAGGCAAGGAGGTCCTCTATCATCACTCCTAATCAATACAGTTCTGGAATCATTAGCTACAGCTATTAGACAAGAAAGAAAAATAAAAGGAATGAGAATAGGTAAAGAAGAAGTCAAAATATCACTATTTGTAGATGACATGATCATTTACTTGGAAGACCCAAAACAACCCAGCAAGAACCTACTTGAATTAATACACAAATTGAGTAGCACAGCAAGTACAAAGTCAATAACATTCCTCTACACAGATAACTAACACACTGAGAGAGAAATTAGAGAAACAGTACCCATTAAAATAGCAACATGGGGCCATGGAGATAGCTCAGTAGAACAAGCATTGCGTGACAATTGCAAGGTCCTGAGTTCAATCTCTAGTACCATAAAATACATACGTACATACATACATACATACATACATACATACCACTGAAAGTGAAATACGTAGGTATTAATCTATCTAAAGATATAGGAGAACTATTCATTGAAAAGTACAGTACCCTGAAAGAAGAGATCATTGAGGATTTTAGAACATGGAAAGATATTACTTGCTCTTGGATAGGAAGAACCAACATTGTAAAGATGGCCATATTCCCTAAATTGTTATGTACATTTAATGAAATCCCTATCAAAATACCATCAACATGCCTCACAGGCCTGGAGAAGTCATTCCTAATATTTGTTTGGAACCAGAAAAGGCCTAGATTAGCAAAGACATGCCGGGCAGCAAAGATAAGGAAGGAGACATTACAATTCCTCATTTAAATTATATTACAAAGCCACAGTGATAAAATCAGCATAGTATTGGCAAAACATAGACCTGGGGATAATGGAATAGATTAAAAGATGCAGAAGCAAATACAAACACACTCAGCCGCCTTATCTTTAACAAAGGGTCAAACATGTTTCCTGGAAGAAAGATAGACTCTTAAGCAAATGGTGCTAACAAAACTGGATCTGTACATTCCAAAAACTAAAACTTGACCCAGGTCTATCATCGTCCACTAAATTAAAGTCAAAATGGATTAAAGATCTAAATATTAAAAGCGAAACACTAAATCTCCTGGAAAAGAAAGTAGGAGGAAATTTGAAGACATGGGGATAGCAAACGGTTCCTGGACAAAACTCAAAACCAAAATCAAAATACACATGTAACACTTGGAAGAATCAACAACTCGGACCCCCTCTAGCTGAGAAGTTTTTGCACACTGAAAGCAATTCCAGCAGAATTAAAAGACAATTGAAAAATTTGAAAAGATTTTAACTAATAAGAATTCAGACAAAGGTCTTCTATCTAGAATTTATAAAGAACTAAAAAACACGAGGGTCCTGAAATTCAAAGACCAAATCCAGAAATGGAAATCTGAGAAGACCACAGACTTCTCAGAGGATGAAATACTACAAGCTTATAAATACACGGAGAAATGCTTCACATCACTAGCCAGCCATCCATAAACTGCGAATTACTCCAGAAAGAATGGCTTTCATAAAGAAATCAACCAACAACAAATGTCGGAGAAGCTGTGGGGAAAAAGGAACCCTTCTCCACTGCTGGTGAGAATGCAGACTAGTGCAACCATGTGTGGAGACTCCTTAAAAAATTAGAAATGGAAATCCCATTCTACCCAGTTATCCCCCTACTGGGAATTTTCCCAGAATAACTGAAAACATAATATATATTGGTATTTGTCCACCTATGTTTATAGCAGCACAATTTGTAATAACCAGCTCTTGGAACAATCAAAATGCCCATCATCTTAAGAATGGTCAAAAAATGTGGTGATATTATACAATGGAACATTACTCAGCAGTAAAGAATGATAAATTAGAAGACTTCATATATAAGTGGATGTATCTTGAAGATATACTCATAAGTAAAATTAACCAGAACTATATGAGTAAATATCATAGTCTCCCTAGTGTAAGAACACAATAGAAGAAGTAAAAATGGAAAAACATAACACAGCTAAATGGAAATCAAGGACTTGAGGATCAAACAATGAAGGGACAGAAAGCAGAAGTTAGGAAACACAGCAAGGACCATATCATGCATTTGTACACACAGGATGAATTAAACAATGGTCCTAAGAATTTCCAACAGGTTTTTTGCCACTCAGAATAGCAATGTGTAAGATTAAAACCATGCTTGGATTGCCTGACATTCTGGTCTTTTAGATGTGTGCTGCTTCTAATGTCATTTCATTTATTGCTATACTCTCTCTGACTGAAATATTAGTTTTAAAAGAAAATGAAAAAGGGTAAAAAGATTATCTAGTGGGCTCTTCCATTAACCCACTAGTATTGTGGAATGTTGGACTATGTATAGAACTACTTTATTTAGATCAATGAGAAGAAATATTTGTACAAATATTGTTTAGAAAAATTATCACGTCTGCATCTTGTACTCTGAACAACTACTATGAAGACAATGCTATGCATTGCATTAATTACTATGGCTGTCCAACTAATGTGCTTTGAAACTATTTATTATTTCTTATTAAAAGTAATTATAATGAAAAAGAAAAAAAGGATAACAAACTAAGGGTAAAGTTTTGAATGCTTCTAAAACAAAAAAAAGAAAAGATCAGGCTGGGGAGATTCTTAGTGTAAAAAATCGCTGCAGTTGTTATTGGATTCCAACTGATATGTGTTATAACTTGACAGAAATTTTGTCTGAATTTTGTTTGTCCCCAAAGTGTTTAATTGAGACTGAGATTGAGCACTGTGGAGTGATTAATATTGTAAAACAAATTTCAAGTCAGTTGAATGTGGAGGAAGTAGCATGGGTACTGTTGGAGAGTTTTAGTCAGATTTATGTTGCAATCCAAGAGAAAAGAGCCAAATAGAATAATTTAAAGCTATGTGAGTTTGACCAGAAAGGAAGCTTCAAAAGGTGGAGTGAAAGACAGGGCTGAGAAGATCTCTATTGCTGAGAAGGTGGCCTGAGGGTGGCCTGAGGGCATCACAGGAGGTGGCAGGTCTCAATTCTTTACATTCTCAGAATTGCAAGTGTGGTGGACTTTGCCTTTGGGGGTGGGGAGATAGCTCTGTGGCACAAGTGCCTGCTTGGCAAGTGCAAGGTTGTGAGTTCAAGCCCCGATCCCGACAAAAAAAAAAAAAAAAAAAAAAAAAAAAAAAGTAAAAATTCTGGGGCTGGGGAGATAGCTCAGTAGAATAAATGCTTGCCTGGCAAGTGCAAGGGCCTAAGTTCAATCCTCAGTTCCACAAAACAAAAAAGTAACCAAACAAAGAGCACCATGTTCTAGAATTGCAGCTCCAAACACATCAGATTCCAGAATGGCACAAGCATAGAGATTTTTTTCCTTGGAATCTGGTTCAGAGCGCTCAGCTATTTAGGTATTTTATCCTATAGTCAGGAGAGAAACAAACCTGGCTATTGCTCCAGCTGGCAGCAGAATTGGCATCATCCACCTAGTATCCACCTAAGTTCTGAGGTTAAGGAAGTGGAGGCTTCCACCTAGATTTCCAAATGCTTGGGAGGCTGGGCACTGTGCCACTAGGAGGGCAGTGTGTAAGGCTGTGAATGAGAAGCCTATTCATGGAACCTCAGAACACGGAAAAGCCAAGAATGTGAATTATCTGAGGAAATCTGCAAGAAGGTAGTAAAACAGGCCTGCAAGAGAAGTCATGGGAGCTACCACAAAATGTGCCATAGAGGTGGAGCTACTTGGAGGTTACAATTTGCCACAGATGGCTTCAGATGGCCCACGTGGAACTACAGAACTTAATGTTTACCCATCTATATTTGGGACTTGCTGCAGTCTGAGTGCTTTGTAACCTTCTGTGTGTACCTTTGGAATGGTTTGTCTTGTGTCATTGGATATTGGCAGTGTTTAGCTTTCCATGTGTATAGGGGGAGTTTGCCTTAGATTTTAGAAGAGACTTAAGACATGGACTTTTTATCAATACTGAAACTGTGAGAACTTCACCAGATCTTAGAGATGAGCTAAAATACCTTTTGCATAAAGGGATATATGGGAGTGTGTGTGGGTCCAGGGGTGGAATGTTGTGGTTTACGTATATGCAATAATGGAGAAGCTTCTTGAATGTATGATTGATTATTGTGGGTGTAGATGCTGCACATGCCCTGGGTAAGGTAATCTGTATTACAACATGAGGGGGGGAGAGAGGCTGCCTAGCTGCTTGAGCTGCTGCTCCTGCCTTTGTTCTTTGCTCTTTTCTGCCTCCATGAACAGCTGCTCTGTGCCATGGACCACTCTGTCTTGGAGCCAGCCACATATGGACTGAAACCTCCACTAGCTGTGAGCTAATAAACTTTTCTTTTCTTAACTTTGGGTGATGGGTATTTTGTCCCAGCAAGGAAAAAAGAGTAGCAGAAACAGATGGATAATACAGAATAAAATATAAAACTATTTTTACATGGTACTGGATGATCAATAACTTGTATAGTAGAATTTTTCATTATTTTGTATCAGATGGGAAAACCTAGGACTGACTTCCTGCATATCACATATCTGTATTTAAACTTGAGCAGACTTTCTGACTTTAAATGCTAGGAATTTTTTTTTTTCTTTGCAGTACTAGGGGCTGAACTCAGGACCCTGTGCTTATGACACAAGCACTAGCTCTACTGAGCTATTTTCCTGGCTCCTCTAAGACCTTTTTAATTTCCATAGAGGAAGCAGTTTAAAAGTACTGAGAAAACATGCAGGGCGGGGTGGAGTGAATTCCATTTTCATTCTTTTTTTTTTTTTTT
>PVJA010055763.1:7500-11049 GCA_004027025.1 Myocastor coypus | reverse complement strand
ATTCATTCATTCATTCATTCATTCATTCTTTTGATTCCTTACACTAGGTAGATTATACAATTTTAAGGTACGTTTTTGTATTCTTAGAGCCATGGCGGTGGCCTCACAATTTCTTTTGTCCCATTGTAATACATTCTCCATATTGACAGTCATAGTGTTCATTTTAATGTGTGAATAGGTCTATCACTCCACTCCTGAAGACTTTTCATTAATATTCCCTTTCATGAGACGAAAACCTAAATTGTTATTGTGAAAATGCTGCAGTGTACCCTTAGATCTCCAGAGTGATTTCATACTTTTATTTCTGCAAGTCAACTGTGACTTAAGTCCTTTGCAGTTTTTCTTCCTGCTGTCTGTTAATCCTAGGTCCTGTATTTATGTGACTGGCTGGTGTAGATGTCTTGTTAACTATATTTTACTGTTAACTTGAAGAAAGTAAATTCTTGAGAGGTGTTGTATCAAGGAAGCAGATCAGTAAGATACTAGCTAAATACTTTAATGAGGGGTATTAAAGTTTGTGTTAGTTTTATCCATGCTGCAGATTACTGCCTGTTGTTTTTTAAGCCTTCCATACTTTACAATATTAACAGATACTTTCTTTATTCTATTTAAGTCTCAGTGTGCCCAGTATTCAGCAGACAAGCGAGAAGAGGAAAAGATGTGTGATCATTTGATAAGGGCAGCTAAATATCGAGACCATGTGACAGCAACTCAGCTAATCCAGAAAATTATCAACATTCTTACAGACAAGCATGGCGCCTGGGGAAATTCCACAGTGAGGTAAAGGGATATCTTTAGGTTTTGGCACCTGATTTGCTATAGATGGTCTAGCTTTAGATAATTGTCTTTGAATATGCTCAGTGCTAGACAAAGACCAGAGTAATTTACTTTTGTATTTCAGCATTTGCTATGAATTTAAAACAAAAGGAGAAATTTATATGCCTGCAGTTACAGATCTTTCTAAATACTTCAGTTTCCTCAGTTTGCTAAGAAAATTTAAGCTTATTTATTGTGAAGTAAATTGTTAAAGGTAGCAGTTAACAAAATTTCTTATGTTATAAATTATAAAATTTCTGCAAATGCACCATTTTACTTTTAAAATCTATTTGCTACTCAGAAACTTTTTTGAGTTTTTAATACATAAATATGAAAAGTAATGTGTTTTTAATGTCATTGCAAATTGCAGGACTCTAATGATAAAAATCAACCGCTTAGTTAAAATTTTACTGATTAAATATTCGCCTCCTTTTAAAACACAATCTAGGCATTCTATTCTTTACATTTTTACCTTACAGTCTAAGCGGTTCACAAATTGTGAAATGCATTGTTTGAAGACTTTTATGCTATAAAATTTATATTGACTTTTTAACATGAGTTTAATAAAAATGTTTATAGTCGTACTACAAAAATGTTTGCATTTCTGGTTAACTTTTCCTTGAAAACAAAATATAATAAAACTAAAAAGTGGGTAAGAGTAATTTGCTTACAGTTGTATTTAATAAACTTTATGTCTTGCAGACATCAAATTCCAATTTAGAAACTTTCCTGCAAAAATAAATAATTTTCCATTTCTGCAAGATAAACTTAGAATTTTAAATTGAAAACTACCTGTAACTAATGTTTTAGGAGACATGTTTACCAGTATAAATTTCATTATGTTCACTATGAAATACACTTGCATATAATGAAATACATTTCTGAGTACGCAGTTTTCAATGTCCTGTGTTGTAGGCCAGTATTTGAGGGAAAAACCAAACCAATCCAAACCAAAACACCAGAATAAAATCGGAGCATATTTGTTTATTTGTTTTAATCTTGTTTCAGTGGTCTCTGGTATAAGAGTGACGTGTATTACTGTGTCAGTGATCTCTGGTGCTTTCTCTTATGGTATCTGAATGCCTATGAATATGTGTATATATTGTATTATGGGGTTTTAAAGTTTTGTGGTGTGTTTATGTTACCAATTTGATATCAGTTTTACACCAGTACTAAATATAATTTAAGATAATATTTGATGTTATAGTACCTGGCACATCGTGAGAAGTGAATTATATTTGTTGAAATTTTTTTTTTGAGGAGTGATTTTTTACTTAAAGGTAATTTTAGAATTTTAATATAAAACATAGATAATTTATCCTAGGTATTTCATGGGTCATTTTAGTGTACTAGGTTGAAGTTTTTTTTTTTTTTTTTTTTCTGAATTGTCTTTAGGAGAGGTTCAATTTTTGGTTTTGGTGCCTAGGATGGAACCCCGGTCTTCTCACTTGCTAGGCAAGGATTCTACTCCTGAGCCAGACCCTAGCTCCCATGTGGGTCATTTTTATGAGATCAGAATTCTTTCTGGTGATAGCTATACTTTCGTGTAATACAGTATACCTGTGCTATTAGAATGAATAGGTTTTTTTTTTTCTATAGTAGTTTTACTATACTAAAATACCTTGGAAAAATAAATGGACTGTGAAACATATTTATCTAGAAATAATTACAGTTTCTGTAATAGAGTGGTACAAGTACATCAACTATTTGTTATTCTGTGCAACTAGAAACAATTGACATGAATTCTAAACTTTTAACATTTCTGAAAAATCCAGAGAAAGCAATAGTTTTTAGTTTTCTTGCTCAGAATAGCTTTCATATTTTTGGCTGTCTAAGGTGTACACTTTTAATTTAGAGAACTAGAAAAAAGTATCATTAAAAAGAAAATTATTACTGGTTGATTATTTTTTCTCTAGAAATCTTATAAGTTAGCATTGTGTTAAAAATAGTATGTAATGAAACTCAGTGGTTTCATGTTGATATTTCTTTGTCATGATTAGTTATGTCATATTCATCTTTTACTTTAGGGAACTTGGTGTTTCTCTCCTGGTTGCCTTTTATACACTACTTAAAAAGTAGCCTTTTTCAATATTCATTCCTATTGTGGCAAATCTGTAGATCTTGATATTCCTTTTTAAGTAGCTATGTAAGAAAATGTAGTTGACCAAATGTATGCTGGCTCACCATTCTTTGGCAGTGGTTAACTATTCTTTGATTTCCCTTGTATGAGGCTTGCATAATCAGCTTGTAAATTATGGACATTGTTGTAATAAATGAGAATAACACAGTGTACTTTGTTCTTCACTTAGCATAATTCTAGTAAACATAAATGGTATTAGGAATAAATGAGAGTCATGCTGTAGCTATAATACATTTAACTGTCCTAAGCCCGTTAAAAGAAATATGCACAATGAGCAAAATACTTGTATAGGATTAAATTATTGTAGGTAAAATTTCTTTGTGTTTTATCTAAAGAATTCTAGTAGCATTCTTTTAATTCAATCATATTAGAATATTTAGAAATTTCATTTGTGGCATTTTTTATTTTGACCTTCCTTAGGAATTCACATAATTTGCTTGTAGCCATGGCTATGTAGGCCTAATACTTTTCCATTAATGTCATTTATTTTGTTTCGCTATTGATGGCTTTTCTAATGCCACACGATCAGTGGGCTGCAGTGCTGGCAGCTGGCCTGGGATCGGCAGTGGTTTTAATAAATCACAATCAGACCC
>PVJA010055763.1:0-2500 GCA_004027025.1 Myocastor coypus | reverse complement strand
TCCTAACCCCACTGCTCATTTTCATAATCATAGAACTTACTAATTTTAGTCTTTGATTAGTGTTTGTAATCCAGGTACTGATTAAGATCACTGTAGATATTATATCATTGACTCTTCAAAACATTCTCTGAAATGTATAACATTTTTGTTCTATAGTAGGTTCAGAGAGGTTCAGAGATAGTCATGGTCTTTGAAGTAGAAGAAATAAAAATAAAAGATAAAGACCCCCATGTTTCTGTACCTTATATTTTGCTCATTCCGCTATAGTCAGCATAAAAGGCTATGCCCATGTTTGAGTGTTTCTTGAAATACATGTGAGAGAATCACTCTTAATTTTTTAATGAATTTGCTTGGTTTAATTTCAGTCTTTTTATGTCAAAAAAAGTTGAACCCAACACTTCATAATAACTTTTTATGATAGTGGGGTTCAGGCTTGTCACTTTTTATTTTTTTAATGTAGTGGCAGGGCTTTGTGGTGTTTGTCAGATAGAACGTGAATGTGTGATCCTGTTGTCTTGGTCTCCTAGAATGCTGGAATTACAGGCTGAGACACTGTCAATGGCCCCAAAATAACTTGTGTAAGTGAATGCTATTTTTAGGTACCCATCCTTTAAGCTAAGTTAAAAAGAATCTCCTGTAAGTGAACTCAACAGCTCATTGCTTTTTCAGTCACTGCTGGTGGAAGCATCAAATGATATGGAAGTCATTTTCCAACCTCTTAAGGAGAGAAGTTCCAATGGGAGTGTTTTACAGTAAAATTAAAGTGGAACCTTACCTCCTAAATAATAATGTAGGACTCTTTTTAACATCAGGTCCTGCTTTTTAGTTTGTATTGTCATCTAATTTTGAATTATTTTATTTAAGTGTATAATATATTTGTAGTAAAGGACAACATGCCAATATTCAAATATTACTTGCATATGAAAGTGACCCTCCCTTGAATCTACATCAAAACCTAACAATATAAATATCTGGATATACTAAGTATGCTAAGTGTATTGTGATTTTTTTTTGTTTTAGTTTATTACTACATGTGTATGTGTAGCATTTACGTTCTTTATGGGAAGTTGGTACGTATGCAGAATCCATAATTCTTTGTTTCATCTTCTTTTCCTTCTCTACTACTTTCCCATTCCTTGATTCCTTTCTTTTTTCTTCTTTTGGTACAGGTTTGCAAAGATAATATTTACACTTTACTTTGCAGATTGGTATTCATACATAACATATCCTAATTTGTTTTTTCTCATCCCTTACCCATTCCTCCACCCATCTCTTATTTCCTGACTTCCTATTATGTATCTTTTATTTTGCTCTTTATTTTGATTCTTGGTTTCTCACATAAGAGAAGCATTGTGATAAGTGTGTGTGTCTGAGTTATCCCACTTAACATTACAGTTTCAAGGTGAATTCATTTTCCTGCAATGTTGTGAGCTTATCTTTATTTATGGCAGAGTAATAATTTCATGGTGTGTAAATACCACATTTATGCTGTCTGTTTATCTACTGATGGGCATACAGACTACTTCCAAGATTTAGTTGTTATAAATTGTACTACTTTATAAATATGAGTGTGTTCATGATGTCTTTAACTATTTGGGCAAGATACCTATAAAGGGAATAGATGAGTTGAATGGAATTTGTTGTTGTAGTTTTTCTTTTTCTTTTTGTATTTTAGGGCGAGGTCTACAGAGTCTTCAGGGTCTCACTACTAGATCAGACTTGTAGTGATCTGCCAGTTTACAGCCTCCCAAGAGCCACCATGCCCAGTCTTAATTTCTGCCTTGGTGCATCCTGGGAGCAGAGCCAGAGCCTGGGCTGTGGAGGCAAGGCAGGCCGGGAGATGAACTCATAGCCCCTGTGCCTGCTTGCAGGAACTTTAATCTGCTGAGCTATTTAGCCAGCCCTTTTTGTAGTTTTTCAAAGAATTTCCATAGTGATTGTACAAGTTTACATTCCCACCAACAGATAGAGGGGTTACTTTTTTCATTGAAGCATCTCTGAAAGTTGTTGACGATTTCTTGATGATGGCCATTTTTTCTGGTGTGACATGGAATCTCAGTGTTGTCTTAATTTATATTTCTTGAATAGCCTAAATGTTGAACATTTCTTTATGTATTTATTGCTCATTTGTGCTTCTTCTGTGAAATGTCTGTTGTGTTCACTTTGCTGTTTTTGCTTGGTACTTTTATTTAGGGTATCCTAATTTTTTTTTTAGTTCCTTTTGGATTCTAGATGAATCTTCTATTTGAGAAACTGCTAAACTGCTGACAGAATTTTTTCCTGATATGTAAGTTGTGTTTTTACTGTGTTTTTTTTTTTTTTTTTTTTTTTTTTTTTTTTTTTTTTTTTTTTTTTTTTTTTTTTTTTTTTTTTTTTTTTTTTTTTTTTTTTTTTTTTTTTTTTTTTTTTTTTTTTTTTTTTTTTTTTTTTTTTTTTTTTTTTTTTTTTTTTTTTTTTTTTTTTTTTTTTTTTTTTTTTTTTTTTTTTTTTTTTTTTTTTT
>PVJA010055762.1:0-11052 GCA_004027025.1 Myocastor coypus | reverse complement strand
AAAAAAAAAAAAAAAAAAAAAAAAAAAAAAAAAAAAAAAAAAAAAAAAAAAAAAGAATTAAACCAAACCAGTAAACAAATAAACACTATATATTTCTACATAGTGTTCCACCCCAAAATATCAAAATACATATTCTTTTCAGCTGTACATGAGACATTCTGTGAAGTAGATAATCTACTAGCTAACAAAACCTGTTTAGGTAAATGTAGAAGAATCAAAATGATCTCATTCATACAATGTGACCATAGGCAATCAAACTGGAAATTAGCAATAAAGGAAATAACAAAAACTATAGCAACATACAGAAATAAAACAATGCACCTCTAAACAAACAAGGGATCACAGAAGAAATTAAGAACAAAAGTAAACAGCAAATTCAACTAAACAATAATGCTAATACTATATAACAGAACTTATGGAAGTCACTGAAAGCAATCCTTTGGGAGAATTTTTTAGCAGTGAACTCACAAATCAAGAAAACAAGCTTAAATAAACAATCTAAAGTTGAATCTAAAATTTTTAGGAAATGAAGAACATATCACACCAAAAGCTCATATGAGGGAGAGAATTATAACGAGAAAGGGAAAAATGAATGCTTAGAGACTAAAAAAATACAAAAAGGTCAATAAATAAAAAAGTTGTTTCTCAGAAAAAACAAACGAAATTGATAAACCAATCAAAAGGCTTAAAATTGGTAAACCTGATTAAAAAATATGAAAGAGCCCAGATTCTAATGGATTCACAGTTAAATTTACAAGAAATTTAGGGTAGATTCAATGCAAATACTTCCCAAATTCTTTAATAACATAGAAGGGAAAGCAATTCTTCGTAACACTCACAGAGACAAATATTACAGTCATACTAAAACCACAAAAGCACCCAACCAAAAAAGAGAAATACAGGTGAATCTCCCTGATGAACACAGATGCAAAAATCTCCAATAAAATAATAGCAAACAGAATTCATCTAAAAGACTGTACATCACTGTTACGCTTTAAGTCTAGCTGTCCCCTGGCGGGGACTTCTAGAGTTTGAGACTTGAATGATGATCCACTGGGATTACATGTTTTACTACTGTTGGGATTATGGTCTGAGTACTACTGAGACTATGGGTGTGGACTGAGACGATACGCTAAGGCAGATAGCCTGATGTAATTTAAAAAGAGACAGAGAGACAGACTGGGGCTGTTGCTCTCTGCTCCCCTGGTTGGTCAGTTGCCTCTGTCGCCATTGTTGCTGTTCCGCCACCATGGACTGCTACTCTCTACCATATGCCTGTCAGCCTTGGATCCAGCTGAGTATGGACTGAAACCTCCAGCAACTGTGAGCTAATAAACCTTTCCTTTCTTCATTTTGAGTGTCAAGTATTTGTCCTAGCAATGAGAGAAAAGTAACTAAGACAATCATGACCACATGCAATTCATTCCAAGGAATACAGGCTGATTCAATATATATAAATCAATAAATGTAATATTCCATGTCAACAGACAAAGAAAAAGTCACAGGACCATCTCAATACGTGCAAAAAAAAAAAAAAAGAGCTTGTGATAAACTCCAACATTCCTTCATGATAAAAACCCTACAGAAAATCAGAATCAATGGTCACTATCTAAATCTGATAAAAGCCATCCAGGACAAATCAACAGTTAACATCATACGAAATGAAAAAAACTTTCACTATAAATTCAAGAACAAGACAAAGATGTCCACTTTCCCCATTCCTATTCAATGTAGTTCTGCAAACATTAGCCAATATAATTAGAGGAGAACGTGAAATAAAAGGAATAGAGATAGGAAATGAAGAAGATAAATCATCGTTATTTGCAGATGACATGATATTCTACATAGTACACCCAAAAATTCCACCAAAGACTTATAGATTTAATAACCAAATCTAGTAACACAGAAGCATATAAAGTCAACTCTCAAAAAATCAATAAAATTCTTGCATACAAACAACAAATGCAGAGATAAATTAAAGAAAGCACACCCTTTGGAATAGCATACAAAAATGAAATACTTAGGAATCACTCTAATAAAGGTTATACACAGGGAAAATCATAGTTTCTATAAGAAGAGAAATCAAGGAGGAATCAAGAAAATGGAGCCATATCCATTGTTCATAGACAAGAAGCACCAACATTGGGAAAATGACCATATTACCAAACTTGTTATACCAATTCAATGCAATTCTGATGAAAATAGCATTAGTATACTTCACAGAGATACAAAAAAAAAGTCCTAAAATCCATCTAGAACCATAAGAAATCTATAACATCAAAGGCAATCCTGGGCAACAAAGACAAAACAAGACACATCACAATCCCTGACTTGAAATTATACTACAAAGCTATTGTGATAAAATCAGCATGGTATTGGCAAAACAAAAGACCTGAGGATGAATAGGACAGATTAGAAGATGCAGGCACAACTACAAACACACTTAGCCACCTTATCTTAACAAAGGAAACAAACATGTTCACTGTAAAAATAAATAAATGAAGTTTCTTTAGTAAGTGATGCGGGAAAAACTGGTTTTCCACATGCCAAAGTCTAAAACTAGACCCATTATTATCACCATGCACTAAAGTCAGAATGGATCAAAAATCTAAGTACTAAAACAGAAATCCTAAATTAACTGGAAGACAAAGTAGGTAGAAGTCTTGAAGACATGAGGTAGAGAGTTCATGAAAAAAAACAAAACCACACAGGAAATACTTTATATCATTTTTGTTTTATTTTGTTTTGTGGTATCTGGGATTGAACTAAGGACCTTGTGCTTGCCAGGCAAGCACTTATTCTACTGAGCTATTTCCCCAGCCTTGCACAAGAAATACTTCAAAGAATCAATAATTGTGATATCATCTTATTGAAAAGATTTTGCACATCAAAAGGAAGCATCAGTAGAGTACAAATAAAACCTATGAATTAAAAATTTTTTCTGACTGTCCCTCAGAAAAACAACTTCTATATAACACATACAATTTTTTTTAAAAGTCACATTCCCAAAATTCAAAAACTTGGGACAGCAATATAGCTCAGCAGACTAATAACCTGCTTAGACAAACCCAGGGTTTGGGGTTCAATTCCAAGTCCTGAATATTGCAATGGTCCCACCCTTGGGGGCACTGAGTCATGTCTGGTCATAGTGGTACACATCTGTAATCCCAGCAGTGGGAAAGCTGAAAACAGGAAGATCACTATGAGTCTAGCCTGCATAGTGAAACCCTGCAGAAAATATATTTTAAAAAATTCAAAAGCCCAATCCAAAAATGGGCATCTGAGATGAATATACACTTCTCAGATTAAGAAATAAAAATGGCAAATTAATATATGAAAATGTTCAATATCATTGGTCACTCAAGAGATGCAAGTTGAAACAACATTGAGATTCCATCTCACCCTAAGAAAAAATGGCTATGACCAAGAAATCAATCAGTAACGAATGCTGGGTAAGTTATGGAGAAATGAACCCTTCTCTACTACTGGTGGAAGTTTAGACATGTAAAACCACTGTGGAAAACAATGTAGGGATTGTTTAGAAAACTAGGACTAGAAATTCTATTTGACCCCTTTTCGATATCTCACCAAAAGAATTGAAAACATGATACCACAGATATATATGTGCATCTATGTTTATAGCAACACAACTTATTGAAGAATCGATAAAGAAGATTTTTTTTTATAATGCAATAGTACTCAGCCATAAACAAGGATCAACTGGAGACTTTTATAGATAAATGGATGCTACTCGGGAGCATACTTGAAAGTGAAATTGAACTCACATGGGTAAACATCATATTGTCTCTCTAATGTGAGAAACTGAGAGAGTAAATAAGGACCAATACAATAAATATGAATTGGGAAGAAACCGTTCAAAAGAAAAAACAGAATGTAATGGGGAAAAAATAAAGAAAAATGTATTTACAAAAGAGTTAAGATTGTTATACAGCTAGTTGCTCTTAGTTCACTGAAAAGAAAGGTTTTTGCTAATATTGCTCAGACAAAATAGCAGTACTAGGGACTACAAGATAGTGCAGCTGTCTAAAGTGCCTGCTTAGGCAACCTTAGGCAAATGTGCAGGGACCACGGTTCCACCCCCTTTACCACATGCTGTACAAGCCCTGTCTCCAGGGTAGGCTGAGCCATAAATAAATAAATGAATAAATAAATAAATAAATAAATAAATAAATAAATAATAGCAGGCCTATATCTTGTATTCCAAGTAACTACTACCCAGACAACAATATACAATGTATTAATTATTATAACTCTCCTACTAACCTGTTTTTGTTTTGTTTTGTTTTGATGAGCAGAATAGATTTATTGGGGAAAGAAAGCTCCTGTCCAAGACAGAGAGAGGACGAGGGTCCCGAGTGGGAGTCCCTGGGAAGCTGTCTCTTCCAGGGACTTTTATAGAAGAAAGCCTCATGGTGAGGTGGGTCTAAGGTTGTGGTGAAGACATAGAAACTCACTTAGGTGGGTATTACGAGGCTGGACAAAACTATGGTCAACCAATGAGATTACAAGAACCATTGCTCAGGTAAAATTGATTAACATTGGGATCCAATGGAAAAGCAAGTCACATAGCAAGTAGGGAAGAATACAGAGTAAGGTCTCTTCCTGAGGGGCGTGGGCTGGTGCTCTTTCTAGGCCTTTCAGGTGATTGATACTTACTTAGAATATCATTCCCTGATGTCCATACATAAGGAAGTATGTAGTAGCTTCTGGTTTGCTCATCTTGAGATCTGGCCCCAGCAGAGGAGTGTCTGTCTCTAGTTGTAAAGTCACCTTGTCTTCCATGTTGTCCTTGAGGGCCTGGCCCTATCTGACTGCTTATAATATGTCTAATGCAGCTGCCTACAACATTCCCCCCTCTGAAGAAGTAACCCAAACTGCCATGAGGGAACCATAAAGTTAGACATTGTTCAGTGGAACCCAGATATCTGACACAAGCTGCAGAAGACAGAAGAGTTTACAGGAATAAATCTGAGTTGAGGTGTTTCATAGTAGAAAGCATACAGAATGGAATTATAGATGGAAAATAAAAATGGTGATACTAGCAGCCTATAATGAAGGCCAGTCAGAAAATGGGGGGAAAGTTATGCTTTCCTGGATCCAGACAGAGAGGGAACAAATGTCCAAAGCTGCTAGAGAGGGAAAAATAAAGTGTTCATGATGGAGTCAGAGGAAGTTTCAGATTGAGATGGTCCTGGGTCTTTGCCTAAGAGAACCTATGTTAACTGCCAATGTAAAGAGAAAGCCTGTTAAACTTCTCATAGATGCTCATGCAGATGTCAGTTATCCAGCCAGTGGCCCCACTTGCAAGCTGGAAAGTACTCAGTGTTTTCTCTTGGTTTGGCAATTTATGTGCCCCAACTATAAAAGGCCAGTTTTATTTGAGATGATGCCCAGTGGCCATGGAAGGTAAAAAGGGGGTTAAACCCCATTTTTAAAAAAAATTTATTTATTTATTTTCTTGTTTCAGAACCTTTATTTGTTTATTCACTCACTCTTATGGCTGGCTCAGGGCTGGTGCAGCATGTGGTGCCGGGGATCGAACCGTGGTCCCTGAAGCCACCCAAGCTTTCCCAAGCAGGTGCTTTAAACCACTGAGCCATCCCACCGGGCCCTTAAACCCCATTTTTAAGAGATCCCTGCTAAAGGACCTACAAAAAGTTCTGACTAGTGTTTATATATATATATATAATTTCAAACTTAAAAATGGTTATTACCTTCCAGATCCTTCTGCTAATGTCTCAATAGCTATTCAAAAGATATCAAATCAATGGTATGTGAGATACTGTGGTCCTCCAGACCTTATGCTTATTGTCTTTGTGGAAGCCATTACTATTTACTTGATGAAAATAATTTTGACTGTATTCATAATTCCACTGATTTTATTCAGTCCATGTATGTTTAATTGTTTCTTTGATTTGTCTCCTCCAGATTGAAAGCTATCCAGCTACCCAAGATAAAAATTCCTGGTATCTATTGAGGGCCTTTAGATAGGACCTCTGGAGAGTATCTCTGACTGCTGGTTCAAAATTATAACCCCTTTCAGCCTGAAGAAGCTAGATCGGTCATCATCTACTAGACTGCTTTAAAGCTCTGTTTGATTGTTATTTTAATTTTTTCTCTTTAAAATAAAACTTAAAAGATGAAGAATAAAATGAAAATATCAGAACCACTGAAACTGTGCTGCATGGATTAAACTGTACGGAAGGGTTCCAGTGGCGCGATTGGTTAACACACCGTCCTTATATAAATTGTATATTTTTTTTCTACATTTCCCAGGAAAAAAAAATTGAAAATCATCATTTCAGAAGTTCCTACACATGAGCACTGAGGAACATGTAGAAAAAAGGCTAGCAAATCTCTTTATGTGCTGAGGTTGCTCAAAGTATAAAGGCCCTGGGTTCAATTCCCTAGTACTGAATAAAACTAGCATAATGGCAACCAGCAACCGGGCTAATAGAAGATGCTATCCTGTAGGGCATAAGAGTCATCCAAGGAGATCATCAAGTTCTACTGCTTAACTTCAGTAGTGAAAACATACATACCCACTGCATTATATGCCATATATTGTACACCTACGGTGAGCACAGCTGCACATATGTAATACAAGTACATGTTACAATTAAAATGTTTAATGCATATTATCAATTTTGTGAATATTATCAATTTTGTTTGTGAATACCTCCTTCAATAATATTTAACATTTGAAGAAAACATCACTATGCATAAAAGATTTATATAAGTTTATATCTTTATGAAATTATTTCATAACTAAACAGAGTTAAAAACAGTTAGCAGTGCTATAACTACCAAATCTCTTTATATGTTCGGGCTAATCAAACAGTGATTTAAAGAACTCAGCATTGAGAGGACACTAAGTCTATCTGAGAATTTAATTAATGTTGAGCGCCCTGAAATCCAGAGAGATACACAGAAATTTAAAAAGTTACTTAGGTGTATAATTTTAAAATGAGTGAAGCAACCACTTCAGTACAGGATCATCTATAGAAATAATTACACCTAGAGTTAAAAGCACAATTACTTAAAAGGACTGTGTAATGTTTACTGCCATTAAAATAAGCCCCTGCTGTTCTGTGAGAGTTACCAAGTTAGGTTGCTGAACAGTTTATACCTCAAAATACAATTTTTAAAATTTCCTTAGAGACTGGGAGATAGCTCAGTAGAATAAATGCTTACCTGGCAAACACAAGGACCTGAGTTCAATCCCCAGTCCTGCAAAAAAAAAAATAAAATAAAATAAAATTTCCTTAACATTATATATTAAAATATGAATAAACAAATGGAAGAAATCAAACTAAAATATGCACTGTGGATAAAGTTAAAACGTCTGTTTTCTACTTTATACATTTCTGAACTTTATACAGTTTGTAATTTTATACAGTTCTGTTTTGTAATGAGTATCTGTCCAATTTGTAAGGTAAGGAAGATAACATGGAATAATTTCCAATAAAAGAATGAGAAAATGACGGCTGGCAGAAATTTTTGTTTTAGTAATAATCATAACAATAATCACCACAGACAATGATTTTTCTGAACACTGAAGAGCCAGTTCTAGTTTGTGAAGAAATAATTATTAGTTTTGCCAAACTTGTAAACACTGACCTTCTTTAAGAATAACAACAGAGACCTGCCTACTGTCTTGGCATTCCTCGCTGGCGGGTAATGCACCGTCCCTCCTTGTCTCCCACACAGTGGATAGTCTTATGACATTATTGAGCTGACATGTGGATGAACTCTAATTTGATTGATTGGCCTACTCATACCTCTGCGTGAACTTACAGCCTTGAACAATAAAAACTCTACCCCTCCCGTCTGTTCTTTATTTTGCATCCATCTCCTAGAATAATTTAGTTGAACATGAAATGAAGTAGACTGAAATTACTGAGATTTATGTTTCCTTTGTAAGTTCATCTTTAAAACTCAGAAGTTCCAGATAGTCTCAGTCCTGTGACTTGCATACAATTAAAAAAATGGAAGATAAAAATTTCTGTAAGTAAATTCTTGACAGCTAAGCCAGTGAGGCAAGTAAGTCAGGACGTTTAGGGTTAGAAGGTTGCCTATTCTCTAAAGCCAAAATGTTTCCCAAATTTACAAACTTTTTTTCCTTCTTTTTTAAAATATAGTGAATCCAGGGTCTATAGGCTCTACAGGGTCTCCCTACACATATGGCACTTATAGTGATCCTGCTGTTTTCAGACTCCCAAGCACTGGGATTAGAGACGAATCCAGTCTCATTTGCCATCTCACACGCCCCAGGGTGGGGCCTACACTGCAGGTCAGGGATTGAACTCCTGTCCCTTGCATCTGCCTAAGCAGGTGCTTTAATCTGCTAAGCTATCTGGTCGGCCCTTACAGACTTATGGAAGGCATCATCACAATCCTCCACCCTTTTACAACAGAGGACCAGAAGCTTCACTATTAGTTCAAAAGACTAAAGAGATGCTTATAAATCTAAAAATGTTTGGCCCAGCAGGATGGCTCAGTGGTCTAAAGCGCCTGCAGGTGGCTGCAGGGACCACGGCTCAATCCCCGGCACCACATGCTGCACCAGCCCTGCCCTCAGGGCAGGCTGAGCCGGCCATAAAAATAAATAAAACAAACAAAAGTTCTGAAACAAGAAAAGAAATGAATAAATAAAATCTTAAAATGTTGCAATCAAGGTATTCCTTTGGAAAACAACACCCTAAAATGGTACTTTCTCTAACTTCAATACCAATAAGATAGGAAACATGAGCATGCACTGTAGATGCCGTAAAAAACACCATGAGAGATGCTACCTAGTATTTTCCTTGATAATGTCTCATTATCCAATAGGTTCTCTACACTGTTTAGCAGAACAAAGCTCGGGAAATACCTGAGTCACGTGTCTGACCTATGAATCCACTTCTTGGGCCATTGTTTGTTTCTTTTGTTTGTTTGTTTGTTTGTTTTTTACTGTGGTCTCTCATAGCAATCTCATAGGCAAGAAGAATAGTATTCCCCTAGTCCAATGACACCGAGCCAAGTAGACTCTACCTAAAATTCCTCTGCATTCCATTGACACCTCACAGTCCATGCAAGTTATCTTTGTAGATAACACCTATCATTAAGAAGGTAATAATTTAGCATGAGCAGTGTCCACAGTGCTATTAGCTCACATCCCGTGGCATGGGGTTAGGATGTGATCTTAGAGAGGATGAAGAAACTGAGACAAAGGAATGTTGATTTATCAATATTGTAAGGGGGCTGGGGAGACAGCTCAGGAGAATAAGCACTTGCTTGACAAGTGCAAGGTCCTGAGTTCAATCCCTGGTACCACAAAACACAAATACACAAATAAATATATAAGACTATAAGAAAACACAGTGACATGGTGCCTCACTTTTAGTCCCATTTTTACACAGAAGCTGTATCTTAATAAAACCCAGATCTTAGCAATCATCCCTAGAAAATGGAAAAAGATGCATTAGACTGGACAGATGAGATAAGTAACATCTCTTCATCCCACATGCAGAACTATATGAGTGATACAAAGTCAATAGACACTAGGAATGTTAAGCAATGTATTTGTTTACAAATGCAATAACAAGAGATATTTCTGATTCTAATGAGGCCATAATAGAACTGTATTTCAGTGACCTGTGACAAAGATATGATAAGTACCTCTCAAATTGTTTCCACTTTTTTTTTTTATTCCTTGTTTATTTTGTCAGTTACATCCACTTTGTCTGCATTTTTCTGGTTATAAGAGAGCAGGAGGGCTGGATTGATTGACAGCCATCCTGCATCCAGGATATCCTCTTGACTGCTAAGTATGAGCCTCCCTCCTTACAATGCATGGTTTCCAAGCATCTGACTGCCGTGTCTCCAGGAAAGCCAGACGATGACTTTTATCATTAATCAACTTGCTGGAAGCTTCAGCAGGATGTTACAGAGTGAAGGAGCCATTAATATCGAACTGAACATTTTGAGAAAGTTTGAAATGTAGTGTAGCTTACTACACAGCTTGCATAAGAATATGTGGCAGGAAGTAACTTAAGAATATAATGCAGGAAGCTCACATATTCAATATTTACAGTGTTGTTTTAATCAAGTATAAATTAATGGCTTCCAACTATGTTATTAATAAAAAATCGACAACAAAAAGTCATTTTTGTTTTTTTTCAACAAACTTTGCTACAATGCAACTGTTTCCTTTGTAGCTAAAGGGTGAGTTCTCTGAATTGTTTAACCAGAAATTTTATCATTGTACTGAACTGAAACCCCTGGCTTCAATAAACTTGCTGAAAATATTTTTCAGTAGTTTAAGGCGTTCTTTTAAAATTCATAAAAAGCGATACTGTCTTTTAATGTGTGTGTCTCATATCAAATCTGTATTGACATTCATGTTTACATTTTTAGTTAAAATCAGGCAAATTTAGAAGGATCAAATGAACAGCAGTATTTTTCTTAGTCAATTATAAGTATTATTTAAAATTTCAAGGACACGTATAGCCATATAGGGATGTATACAGATATTTCCATGTTTTTTCTCTTGAGAAGCTTCTTTCATATTTTGTTAAATGATTTTGAAGTTAGATTTTTAAGCTTTTAAGACTTCATGGCGCTATTCAATTGCTTAACTTAGTAATTTACTAAATTTACCCCAGTTCATGCCTTTGTAACCCACTGAATGTTAATGATGTGCTATAGAAAATGATGGGAGCTTTCTTCCACCAGGTGGAATTCTCACATGTGAATTTCTGGAGCCTATTTCATTATCTGCATCACATGTATCTACTTATGGAGTTGAGTACAGTACAGTACTGCACCCCTGGAACTCCAGTATTTAAGGATACCAAGGGTAGAAGACCAGCAAATGTGACCATGAGCTGAGTATCTCGCTGAGACCACATCTTATGAGAAATAAAAAGAGCTGGCAATTTACCTAAATCTCAGAGTGAGAATCCAGTCTCTGGATTCAGGCTCTAGCACGGCAAAAAAAAAAAAGGAAGAAGTAGAAGAAGAAGAAGAAGAAAGAAGAAGAAGAAGAAG
>PVJA010055761.1:0-11053 GCA_004027025.1 Myocastor coypus | reverse complement strand
GATGGATGGATGGATGGATGGATGGGTGGATGGATGGATAGATGGATGGGTGGATAGGTGGGTGGATGGTTGGTAGGTGGATGGTTGGGTGGATGGATGGATGGATGAGTGGATGGACAGATGGACAGGTAGGTGGGTAGATGGATGGGGAGGTGGATGGATAAATGCATCACTACTAACAGAGTTAAGAAAACATCCTCATAAGTGTTAAGAATCTTAATTCTTAACTAAACCACACATCAAGAAAATAGCAATACAAGATTAAGTCCTTGCCTCTGAGGATTTGACCTCCGTGAAGTGAGAAAACCTGCCCAAGAACTTCTCACCAACAGATGGATCCTGGCCTAGGGGTGGGTGCCCAATACATTGGGGAGACAGATGCATGAAGGCCTCTTTTCCCACCAAGGCCAACACAGGGCAAGCAGAAGGCTCTGGTTTGCTGAGCCTCCTAGCAAAGACTAGAAAGCCAGGCAGCAGCTAACACAGCCAGAGTGGCTTGTGGGACACAGTGCCTCCTCTCAGCTCAGCTCTGTGGGTGACTCCACACACCACTGAGCTTGTGTGGTGGGCTGTCCTGTGTCTTTTCCAAAGAACCCCACCATGAATCCTAAGACCACTCTGTAGGACCCCACTCCTATGTGGATGGGTACATGGGTTATGATTTTCTGGCCCCTGAAAATGCTGGACACAATGTCCCTGACAGCTGTGGGACAATCATACCCAGTCAGACTCTGTCGCCTGCCCATCCCAGTGGAGTGGGACCCTCTAAAGGGGGCTATGTATTCATCTCTGTGCCTGGCAGCCTCAAAACTTAGAGCCTGTCTTTTTCACCTCCAGATCCATGTTAATTGTCCATGTGGCACAGGTGCCATCCAGCCTCCCCCACCATCCATGAATGTGGCTGTTTATTGTGAAATAATGGGTTGAGCTCAGGAAGAGCTGGAGTTGGCACCGTGGAAGCAGGAATAGGAGTGGGAGCTCATAATTCACTGCTGGGAGTCCAGCAGGCAGCCCACAGACCAAGTCCTTCACGGGTTACCTCCATTCCCTTTGGACAACCTCTCTGCTGCAGGGGAGGCACACAGTGCCCTGTGGTCAAGACCTGAGTCTTTCCTGTCCTTGGCCCTTACTAGCTCGCCAGAAAAAGTGGATGGCGACTGGCCCTCTGACCTCTCAGCGTGTGCTGAGAGAAGCAGAAATGGATGTGAAAGTTCATATTTATTTATAGTTTAAAAGAAATATCAAGTCAAGGTCACAGCTGTTTAGTTCAGAGTTGCAAAGATGAGCAGTTACTGGCAGCTCACAGAGAGTAGTGTGTGAAGTGTGATGCATTTGTGGTGTGGCGTGTGAGGGGTGTGTGCACTGTGGCGTGTGAGGCATGGCATAAGTATATGGTGTATGTGGTGTGTGTGTGTGTGGATGTGAGGTATATGGTGAAATGCAGTGTGTGGTGTAGTGGGGTGGGGTGTGGTGTGTATGGGGTGTGTGAAGGATGTGTGCAGTGTGGTATGTGAGTTGTGGTGTGTGTATACGGTGTATGTGCGGTGTGTATGTATGTGGGGAGGTGTGAGGTGTGTGGTGGGATGCAGTGTGTGGTGTGGTGGGGTGGGGTGTGTGGGGTGTGGGGTGTGTGAGGGCTATGTGCAGTGTGGCTTGTCAAGTTTGGTGTACATGGTGCATATGTGGTATGTGAGGTTTTGTGTAGGTATGTGGTATATATGTGGTGTGTGCATGGTGTGAAGTTGTATGTATGATGTATGTGTGGTGTGTGTATGTGGAATGTGAGGTTTGGCATAGGTGTACAGTGTATGTGTGGTGTGTGAGGTTTTGTATGGGTGTATGGTGTATGTGTGATATGTGTTTGTGTGGCGTGAAGTTGTGTGTATGATGTATGTGTGGTGTGTGTATGTGGAATGTGAGGTTTGGTGTAGGTGTACAGTGTATGTGTGGTGTGTATGAGGTTTTTTTGTGGGCATATAGTATATGTGTAGTGTATAGATGGTATGTGAGGTTTGGTGTATATGGTGCTGTTTGTATGGTGTGACATGGTGTGTGTATGGAGTATGTGTGGGATGTGTGGGGTGTGTGAGGCATGTGGTAGGATGCAGTGTGCAGTGTGATGTGTGTTTAAGATGTATGTTTGGTATATGAGGTTTTGTGTAGGTGTATGATATATATGTGATATGCATATAGTGTGAAGTTGTGTGTGTGATGTATGTGGTATGTGTGTGTGTAATG
Source organism: Myocastor coypus (assembly GCA_004027025.1). Lineage (NCBI taxonomy): Eukaryota > Metazoa > Chordata > Mammalia > Rodentia > Myocastoridae > Myocastor > Myocastor coypus. The sequence continues at coordinate 8,815 of PVJA010055761.1, read as the reverse complement.
TGAGGTTTGATATAAGTATATGGGATATATGTGGAATGTGTGAGGTCTTGTGTGAGTGTATGGTATATGTGTAATGTGTCTACAGTGTGTGAAGTTTGGTATGTGTGTATGGTGTATGTGTAGTGTGTGTTTGTGTGATGTGAGGTTGTGTATGTATGGTATACATGTGGTGTGTGTGTGAGGTTTTGTGTGGGTATATGGCATATGTGTGATATGCATATAGTGTGTGAGGCTTGGTGTGTGTGGTGTGAAGTCATGTGTGTATGGTGTATGTATAGTATAGGGTGTAATGTGTGAGTTGTGTGGCAGGATGCAGTATGTGGTGTGGTATGGTGTGCTGGGGTGGGGTGTGTGTGCAGTGTGTGCATGGACAGCGTATGTGTGAGTGCTCCTCTGGGGCCATTAACTGCTGTGCCCTCAGCAATCTCTCCTCCTTTCCCTGTCACTGCTTTGAGTAGGAGCCACAGCCCACATCAAGCCACCACCAGCCCCTCCTCCCCTCCCGGCCTTCCCTCCCTCTTGTGTTGGAAACTCCTCATTCATCCTATAAATCTGAATGACCATCACTGTTAGCCAGCCCTGGGACAAGCCCCCAGGACAGGCCCTGAAGAACCAGCATTTCTGGAGCTCATAGCCACCTGGGCAAAGGTGAGTCAGCATAGAGACTGGGAAGGTGAGCCTCACCAGAAATACGCCGATCCCAGACCGTATTTTTCCAGGATGGGTGTGGAGCTCAGAGGACAAGCTCCTCATGGGACTCCAGGAAGCTCTAGCTGTCCTTGGCTGTGGGAGCTGCCTTGTGACCAGCCCTGGGCTTCCAAATCCTGTGTACAGGACAGGCACTGCATGACCAGGCCGTGGGCACTGCATGTCCAGTGTGGCTAATATTGCCAAGCCTTTTAATCAAGCCTGATTAAGGCATCCTGCCGTGTCCTAGGCTTGGACCCTGCAGTTACAGAGGAGTGTTTAACAGCAAACCTTGCTCTTATACCTCTGCCTCCATGTCAGAATGAATAAATTGCAAACTTACTCTAATAAAAATTTGTTCCTCCAATCTGACCTCTTAAAGTGGTTCATGAAGGACTAATACTCTTACAACAGCCGAAAACAGGGCCTGGTCACTCTAAGGCTCAAAAGTATATACTGATTGAAATTCCTGCTCCCCTACACCATGCCCTGGGAACAGGGGTGCGCCCCATGTGTACTCCAACTGCAGAAATTTCCAACCTGACCTTCACCACAGCAAAAGACTTCAATCAAAATTCTCATCAAAAGTCTTATTTGGTGAGAGGCAGGTGTTTTAGATTAAAATTGATGTTAAAATTTTTTGTGCAAATGCTCTTCCTGGACCAAACTACACAGAGCTGGGCTCCTCACCCTCAGTTAACTCTTGGTAGCTCAGAGTCCAGTGAGGGTTCCTGGAATCTCCTAGTCAGGTACAAATGCAGCCCCCCAAGGTATCTCTGTGGACTGCAGGGCCTGCATCCTGTGACCATCCCAGTAGATGCCAGGCCTTCAAGTGGCAGCCACATGTCCCCTCACCCATCCAGATACATTAGCTGAGGACCTACTACATGCTGGATGTGGGGTACAGCAAGCCAGATGTGGCCCTCATCCTCTGTAGACTTAAAGAGTGGGGGGGTCAGTATTGGCCCAGGAGTGAGCGAACGTTCTAATATGTGTGAGACCTCTAAGACCAAAGCGCTGTGACCCGGAAGAACAGGGTCGGAGCCCAGTTTCGACACAGGGGCCCAGGGTCACAAAGAGCAGACTGCAGCCCAAATGCACAGTGCGATGCTGAACGGCATGAAGGGAGCTAAACATCTGGGGAGGAGCTAATCCTACAAGGCCCCCCAGGCCCAAGGTAGTCTGGAGTGGATAGTAAACTCATTTCAATTAAGCACTTGAATGGGGAGCAGGAGGCATTGTCTAAGTTGTCTTCATTCTCAAAGGAGTCTCCTTCTGCTGCGGGCCTGGAGAATGGGCCATGGAAGCACAGCCGGGCTGGGAGGCTACCCCTCCTAGTCCACACAGGCTGCATCAGGAGTGACAGAACATGGGCCTGGGTGGAGACAGTGGACATGGAGAGAAGAGGGATGTCTTAGTGGGAGTTTGGAAACAGGGCACGACTGGCGAAAGGACTGTGCATTGGATGACAGAAAGCAACAGCCAGGAGGAGGCTCAGGGACACTGGGTAGATGATGAAGAAAGAGGAAGCCCTATGTTCGCCTGGAGGCGGGAGTTCGGTTCCAGACATGCCGCTGTGGAGAAGGCCCCTGGGACATCTATGGGAGCCAACAAGTGGGCATCCACTGCACTAAACAGGAGGTGAAGGTTTGCAAGGAAAGAGACATGCAGCTGACTCAGTAAACACACCTCCCTTGGGGCTCTTAGTCTACACAGGCCACCTCTGTCCCAGGAACAAGAGTGAATGTGGGTAGGCCAAGGAGGTACCCAAATGAGCCAGCAGAGTAGGACTGGGGTTTAACGTGGCCCAATCTAGAAAATCCCTGAATGCTGCTGCCCTTCAGGGACAAATCTGATCAATGCTATGTATGTGCCAGGCAATGGAGAGAGAGACAAGGTCAGAAGGGATGGCCTGGTTCAGCTGTCACCCTTCTGCTGTGTTAACTGTACCCTTGCCGCACACATACCTACCTATTTCTGCTGACTCAAGTGGCTATCCAGAGTGGGTATCACACACTGGTGCAATGCAGGCTGTGCCCAGGTGGGCCCAAGTGTCCTTTCCTCAATCCTCTTGTACACTCGAGAGCCCCTGCCTGCCCACAAGGTGGAAGTCACATGTTCCTGGATGTTCCCCCATCTCTAGGACTCATCCTCTGCTCCCAGGGCAAATCCCAATTCCCTCCACATGTCCCAGTGAAGGTGTGACCAAGAGTCTGGAATCACTGGGCTGGGTGCACAGGGCTCTGAGGCGCTATTTCTTGCACACAGTATCTGGACATCCTCTCTCTGGCATCCTGGGTTTCTTCTTTAGAAGAGAGATGCCAGACAAGGCATTTTCGGTTTATTGGCACCAGTTATCAGGAGTGTTGGGGGTTCAACTGTGCCCTACCCAAATAAACCAGCAAAGTAGGACTGGGGTTTAATACACATGCCTCAGTCCTAACACTAGTGCCTCAGAATGTGACTTTATTTGGGGACAAAGTATATACACAGGCTACCTTGAGAGTACACTACATGGACCAGATTGTCTCTGAGATATTTTTGAAAGATGGATGAATCAAATCTGCAGCCCTGCCTGGGTGTGGTCGTGTACATAGCGAGTTCAGGGACAGTCTGAGCTACACAGCAAGACCCTATCTCTATAAAATAAACCCCAAACCCCCCAAATCAACCTGCAGCCCAGTACAGGCACTAAGCGGCTGGGTGGAGGAGAGCACAACTTCCAGGCCCAGGCATGGCTTGCAGGACTTGGTTTTTCTCATGGGGCAATCACGTTTATGAAGAGAGTGCTGCAGAGCTGGGGAAGGTCTAAATTTACCCTGACCAGGAATCTGGAGCATGTAGACATGGAGCTGTTGTCCTGCAGAGATGCAGGAAAGGACTCAGCGAGGCCCAGAGACCAGCGCCATCTTTGAGGCCTGGATGCAGGCAGGTCTCTTAAGACAGCAGGACTCAGTGGACAGAAGGGCACCTGGGTGTTGGAGTGCTCGTAACCAGCGTCAGGTGAGCTGCCACTCAGCCACCTTGAGCCCCAGCTGCACAGCTGACAGCTGTGTCTGCAGGGCGGGGCAAGGCAGGTGCAGCAGCAGGTGAGAAAACTACATCTGTCTTCGAAGTCACCTAGAGCCCCGAGCACGGGACCTTAGGAGAAGGTGGCTGCCACCCAAGGCTATAGGGGATGGGTACAGTAATTGGGAAAGCACCCAATCAGATCAGGCTCTCTAAAGGAACTTCAAAGTCATCCTCTCTTGTTCATCAATCCATTCAGTAGGAGCCATGTCCCTGTCCTGTACCAGTGCTGTTCACCCCAGAAGCCAGCACAGAGGAAGAAGCCCAGCTTGTACCCTCATAGGACTTCAGGTATCAGAGGAGACATGTAGCTTTCATAGTTCAGGGCAGGGGCCCCCTCCTTGGCACCCCAGGAGCACACAGCTGCTTTGCCTGGGCCCATGCAGGACGCTTCTCTTTGCCTCTCCCTTCTGCCCACGGTATGCATCAGTGTGAGCTGCCTGCCCACATTGGCTCCCTCTGTCTGAAAGGCCCAAAGCATCCCCATTCTCTGGACTAGATCCTACCCCCTCCTGGTGGTCTGTACCTCGTGGAGGGCAGGGGCGCAGTGACACTTGGTGGAGCAGCTACTGTCACCTCCTCTGTTGGCAAGCGGTTTTGGAGGGACTATGACTCAAGCAAAAGGCAGTGAAGAACCCAGGCCCACTGCCTGGAAATGAGCCGCCCGGGTAATTAGGATTCTGGCCCTGCAGAGAAAGGCAAAGGCGTCTTACTGCCAATGTGGGGGTGCAGAAAAGGCTGAGAAGCACCCCGGATGGTACATTTTCCTTCAAGGACAGCTTCCAAGCGCTCTTCATGTTGATTTTCCAGAAAGTCAAGTTTGCACTCGGCTGCCAACGTCAGTGCTTCTAGCACCAAAGGTTCCCAGCGTCTGCACTTGGGATCCAAGGCAAGCGATTCACAGGGAGTGTGGATAAACCCAAGCTGCACCTTGGCGGGGGCATCTTTGCTCAGCAGTTCACCAAAGGGGCTGGAAGTGAACCAGCCAGTGACACCAATGGGAGATTGTAGGGCTCGCTAAAGGTCTGCCTGGCCTGGAGTGTTCCTGAGTCTACCTGGCAAATTTTTACCCTTGTCACCAGATGCAGCTCAGTTATGCCAGAAAGGATTTCATCGTGCTGCTGGCTAAGAAGTGAGTGAGCTCCTATTCAGGTCCCATGAGGGGTAGAGGGAGCACTGCCAGGCCAGAAGGAAGGACATAAATGAAAGAAACTGCATGTCCCATTAAATCTCCCCTGAACTCTGTCATTCTTAGTGATAAACACAATTTCTAGGAGGCCACAGAGTGGACTGGGCTTTTGCAGTAGGCCAAGGGGCCACACCAGTGGGGTTTATTTATGCTTAAGTAGAGAGCTTTGGCTGGTGCGGTTGACTCATTAATCTGTAAAGGAGAAGTTAAAGTGTAACCGGCTGGCAGTTGGGGGCTGTAGCCAGAGAGGTTGTTTTCTGTGCCTACCCTATCTCTGCAAATGCTGTGAGATCACACTGTTGGTTGAAGTTCTCAGAACCTGCTCTTGCTCTGGAAGCTGCCAGACTCTGACACTGTTTTTGTTTTGCTTGGTTGAAATCAGCTCTACTAAACCAAGGAATTTTTCTAGTAAGTCTAAGAAGTGCCTCTGTGAGTGTCTTCCTGAGTGTCCCCACAACCTGGGGGTGGGGTGGCCCTTGCCTCTCCTCCTCTTCCCCAAGAGAGTTAGCTGCTCACAGGGCTGAGGCCACGCTCCCTGGTTTGCTGCTGGGACAAAGATGCTCACTATCTGGGAGTGGGAGGTGGGGCTGGGGGGACTCCTGTACCCCAAACCCAAACCCTGCTGAAAGCTCTGGAAAGGCTCTTCCTGAGGCCTGCTCATGAGTGCTTGGTTTCTATACAGCCATCATCTTTTCCTAGTGGCCTTGGTTGATTGAGGGACAGGGGTCTGGGAGGTAGGCCCCAGAGACCCTTTTGATGGCAGTGGGGGCTAACTCCTCATTGCAGCTTGTGACAGAGGCAGGACAGAGTTGAGGTTCAGGGAAGCCAGACACCAGGAGATTGATGGGTTCAGTTTCCAGCCACTGGCAGCATCCAGGGGTCTGAATCAAATCAGGCACAGTGAAAAGAAAAGAGGGAGGTCTTGTGGGGGAAGTGGCTTCCTCCTCAGACCCTCCCAAGGTCTCCTCAAATCAAGTATCTGTATAGGGCAAGCCACCCAGGGAGAGGGCTGGATGGCATTTGGAGGAGGGGCTCTCCTATCTGAGGCCTTGGAAAAATCCAGAGGGAGCAGAGGTGCCAACTAGGAAAGCACTGGGAGCTCAGCACCAGTCCTGGGCCCCACCTGCACAGGACAAGGGCAGGGGCCAGGGTGACAGTAAATGGCCATGTGCACCTGCAAGGGAGGGCAGTGTGTGCAGGCAGGATGAGCCAGGACTGCCTGACTGTAGTCTGTGTTCATATACACAACTATCTCTAGCCGTAAATGCCTCCCTGGCCACTGACCTGTAACCAGAGCGTGAGGCCAGCCAGGTGGCCTTTGAAGAACAGAGCCTACAGAGTTATACCCATCATGCACTGCATTCAGAGCCATCTGACATCCACGACTCACTCAGTAAATGCTTTCCTTTAACATTTACTCAGCAGCGCAAAGTCATTATTCTGTAACAATATTCAACTGTTCTGACCTTTATCGCCATGACGCTAACATTTCCAAGGAGGCACTTTTTGGGGTGCAGCACAAGTGCCCTGGGCACAGGGTGGCTGGCTTCAGCACCCCCTGGGATCTAGCTCATAGCCCTCAATTATGCATTCCCACCAGGGAGCTCCTTGGCCTTGGGCTGGATTTGTGTGCTGATCAGCTATCCAACACCACCTCATTCTACCATTTCCTGAACCAGGGGTCCCCAACCATTTGAGCACTAGCTTCCAACTTTGCAGAACATTTTTTTTTTTTCCCAGGGATGTGAACAGTTTTCAGACTCCTCTTAGAATCCAGGGCTCCTATTGATTTGCCAGGAAGTGGAGCTTGGGCAGTAATAGGAGTGCTGGGGAGTGACTGTAAATACAAAACTTCCCTCACTTGCCCTTGTTCACCTGCTGTATAGCCCAGCCCCTCACAAGCTGAAGATTGTTACTCATCCATAGTCCAGAGGTTGGGGACTCCTGATCTAAACTTATCAGTGTCAGTTCTTGGAGAACAGCTGGGTAGAAGCTGTTTCGAGGTGCAGCCTGGCATGTGGTGTTCGTCCATCTCTGCATTTGAGGGCATGACCGAAGAGCACAAGAGGCAGTTTTTCTTTCCCACAAACACTACCTGTTTCTCTCTTTCAACAGTGTGGCTGGAGCTTGCTAGGAGGAGCATGGCTCACCCAGAAATAGAGACGGATCTAGAGGTGAGGTTGGAGGCACAAACCCCTCTACAGACCTGGAGCTATGTGATTTGCTCTCGAAAAACCTAAGCTCACTCCCTGCACCTTTTAGAAGCTGGGCTAAGTGATGGAAACCTGCCCCTCACCAGGCCTCAATTTCTTTATCTATGAAGTGGGAATAACATGATGACCATGATGGTAAGAGTAACAAACTCCACCCCCCACTGCTATAAGCCTGGCCCCTAAGTTACTGTTATTTATCCCCGTGGTATATAGCAGGCATGACACAGAGAGTTAGGCAACTTGTCCAAAGTCACATCTAAACATAGCTGGCTAACACCCAGAGGGGAACCTGGGGCCTCTCAGTCACAGGGAGCATGTCACATAGGTGGGGTGTCCAGTCCTAAAGCAGCCCATCTAGGCAAGGGCTCCAGGATAGGAAGCCTTGAAAATCTGCCCCCTCCTTCTGGTCTTTAGTGGCTTCCTGCAAAGCTGCCTGGTGCTCATCCAGGGTGCCACCAGCCAGAGTGTGCTGTGGGGACAGCTTGGTGCTGGCAGAGGCCACATCCAGGTAAGTCCTGAGTTGGAGGCTGAATTCTATTCTCTACTAAACTCATGTGCTGAGACCTTCAACCCTGGGCACTCAGAAGATGCCACGTGTGGCAACAGTTAAAACTAAGATGTAGAAGCAGACACTAAGCCAGCATCACTGGGGTCCTTATGATCAAGCAGACATGCAGAGGACCACATAAGACCCAGGGAGAAGATGACAGGGAGAAAGAGAGAGTCCTCAGGAGGGGCACAGCCTGTGACACTTGGAGCTTGGCCTTCCAGCCTCCAGGAAGTGAGAGGAGCTATGCGTGTCCAAGCCCCGGCTGCAGTGTTGGTCCAGCAGGACCCCATGGTCTTGGCCTGCAGGTAGAGAATGCATGGGAATGCTGGTCTGTACAGTGTCCTACCTGTGGGCATGGACAGAATGTCACCTGGGCTACACTAGGCTATCAATGCTTCCAATGCTGGTTTGTGTGCAGCAGGCTTCAAGGTGTCAGGGAAAGCTGCGTCTAGACCATCGGGCTGAGTCCAGCTCCTCTTTCCTCCTCTCTGCTCCATGCTTCCTCTCTCAGCCAGGCTCAGGTTGTGGGGCTCCCCAGAGTGCCTCATACTCCGCTAGTCTGAGTCTGCATGGCTCCACAACTGCTTCCCTGCAGAGGCTGATCTGGGGCAGGTGTTGTGCGCTCAGTGACTGCAGTGGGAGCCTGGCCCATCCTTGTCACCTTTCCGAATCATCCTCTTCTAGATGTGGGGTCCAAGAGGAGGCAGGCTGGGGTGTGGTTGGGGGGCAGAAGCAGCAGTCACCTGAGCAGGGGCACTCTGTGCAGGTCCTTGGTCATGTGAGGCCCATGCTAGGTCCAAGCACGAGGTCTAATATTCCCATACGTGCGCACCTTCTCTTTACCCAAAATGCTCCAAGCGCTGCCTCCTCACCCACCTGGGACCCCTCCATGAAGGTTTCTAGCACTGTCTCCCAAATTCATAAGCACCTGAATCTAGGGTCTTAATCAGAAGTGGGCCATTGGAGAATTGAGGATGTGATTAGTGAGGACAGGGTGATGCCGACAGGATCAGGCAGCCCTGATTCCAGGGACCGTGTACTAGAAGAGTGTACTGGGGCACCTCAGAAGGACTTTTGGGGTGAGAGAGTCAGTGGATTCGGTGGGCT
>PVJA010055760.1:0-11053 GCA_004027025.1 Myocastor coypus | reverse complement strand
TAGGTGCACAGATATTCCTACGGTATGATATTTTCAGTTCTGGGAAAATTGCCAGTAGGGGGATAGCTGGAATGAATGGGATTTCCAGTTCTAGTTTTCTAAGAATCCTCCACACCACTTTCCATAATGGTTGCAGCAATCTTCATTCCCACCAGCAGTGGAGAAGTGTTCCTTTTTCCCCACAGCCTCTCCAATATTTGTTGTTGCTTGATTTCTTTATGATAGCCATTCTTCCTGGGGTGAGATGGTATACAAGTGTTGTTTTAATTTGCATTTCATGGATGGCTAGCGATATGGAGCATTTCTTCATGTACTTATAGGTTTTGCTGAATTTCTTTCTCTGAGAAGTGTGTTTATGTCAGATGCCCATTTCTGCAATGGTTCTTTGAATTTGGGGTACCTAATGGTTTTTGGTTCTTTATAAATTCTATTCAGACAAAGAAGACCTTTGTCTGAATACTTATTAGTTAAATCTTTTCAAAATTTATGGGTCATCTTTTCACTCTGTTGGTAATTTCTTTCGACGTGCAAAAACTTCTTAGCCAGAGGAGGTCCAATTTTTGATGCTTTCAAGTGTTAAATGTGCAATTTGATTTCTGTCCATGAACTTTTTGCCTACTCCAATGTCTTAAACATTTCTTCCCACTTTGTCTTCCAGGAGATTTAATGTTAGTCTTTTAATATTTAGATCTTAATCTATTTCTACTTTTTTTTAGTACATGGTGATAGACTAGGGTCAAGTTTTAGTTTTTGGCATGTAGAGAGCCAGTTTTTCCAGCGCCATTTCTTAAAGATCTTACCTTTCTTCCAGTAAGTATGTTTGGCCTCTTTGTCGAACACAAGGTGGTTGAGTGTGTTTGTATTTACTTCTGTATCTTCTAATCTATTCCATTGATACTCAGGTCTATTTTTTTGCGAATAGCATGCTGATTTCATTACTGTAGCTTTGTAGTATAACTTTAGGTCAAGAATTGTAAAGCCTCTTGCCTTACCTCTGTTGACCAGAATTGTCTTCGCATTTCTGCATCTTTTTTGGTTCCAAAAATTTTTAGGAATGATTTCTCAAAGTCTGGGAGATATGTTGATGGTATCAAATCTGTATAACAATTTAGGGAGTATGGCCATCTCAACAATGTTGGTTCTTCCTATCCAGGAGCAGGTAATATCTTTCCATTTTCTGAGATCTTCTATGATCTCTTTTTTCAGAATAATGTAGTTTTCATTGAAAAGGACTTTTACTTCCTTAGTTAGGTTAATGCCTAAGCATTTCATTTTCCTTGGTTCTATCATAAAAGTACTGTTTCTCTAATTTCTCTCTTGGTGTGTTTGTTATTTGTGTAGAGGAATGCTAGTAACTTTTGTGTGTTGACTTTGTGGCATGCTGTGCTACTGAATTTGTGTATTAATTCCAGTAGCTTTTTGGTGGAGTTCTTTGGGTCTTTTAAGTAGAATATCATGTCCTCTGCAAGGAATGATAGTTTTAATTCTTCTTTACCTATTCTTATTCTTTTTATTTCTCTTTCTTGTCTAGCAGCTGCTGCTAATGATTCCAGAACTATACTGAATAGGAGTGGCGATAGGGGACATCCTTGTCTTGTACCAGATTTGAGAGTAAAAGACTTCAGTTTTCCCCCATTTAGAATCATGCTAGCTGTTGTATTGTTGTAGATGGCCTTTATCAGGTTAAGGTAGAGGCCCTCTATTCCAATGTTCTGTAGGGCTTTGAACATGAATGAGTGTTGGATTTATCAAAGGCCTTTTTGGCATTAGTTGAGAAGATCATGTGATTTTTGGTTTTGATTCTATTGATATAGTGTTTTGCATTTACAGATTTGCATATATTGAACCATCCTTGCATCCCTGGAATGAATTCTACCTGATTGTGTTGTAGAATCTTCTTGATGTTTTTGTTGTATTCTTGTGGCGAGAATTTTACTGAAGATTTTGCACCTATGTTCATCAGAGAAATTGGCCTGTAGTTTTCTTTTTTAGTTACATCTCTCTCTGGTTTGGGTATAAGTGTAATACTTGCGTCTAGGAATTATTTTTGAAAGATTTCTTCCTTTTCGGTTTCACTGAAGAGTTTGAGGAGTATTGGGACTAAGTCTTCTATAAATTTCTTGTAGAATTCGTGGTGAATCCAGGAAGTCCTGGACTTTTTTTGTCGGTAGGCCTTTTGTTACATTTCATATTTCATTGACTGTTAGTAGATGATCGAGAGTTCTTATATCTTTTTTATTCAGTTTGGGTAACTTTTTTTTGTAGGAATCTGTCCATTTCATCTCTGTCTTAGTTTCTGTGAGAGTAAAACTTCTCAAAGTAGCTATTTATGATCCTCTGAATCTCTCCTGGGTCGGTAGCAATTTCACCCTTTTCATTCCTTATTGCTTGAATTTAAGTCTTTTCGTTCCTGTTTTTGATGAGGTTAGCTAGGGGCTTATCAATTTTATTTAATCTTTCAAAGAATCAGCTTTTATATTCATTAATTCTTTGTATTGTTTTCTTTGTTTCATTTCAATAAAGTTCTGCTCTAATTGTCATAATTTCCTCCCCACTTTTGGCTTTTGATTTTGTTTGCTCTTCTATTTCTAGTCAGTTTAGGTGCTACATGGGATTATTTTTTTATTTCCATTCTGTTTTCTCAATGTGTGAGTTCATAGCTATAAATTGCTTTTTTCGTTGCCTCTAAGAACTGCTTTCAATGCATCTCATAAGTTCCAGTAGGCTTTGTTTAAATTTTCATTAAATGCTCGATATTATTTATTTTTTTAAATTTAATTGTATTTTTTTTTGTTTAAGAACTTTTGTTTGTTTATTTATTTTTATGGCCTACTCAGCCTGCCCTGAGGGCAGGGCTGGTGCAGCATGTGGTGCCAGGGATCGAACCGCAGTCCCTGCAGCCACCCAGGGTTTCCTAAGCAGGCGCTTTAGACCACTAAGCCATCCTGACGGGCCCCTAGATAGATCTGTGATCCACCGGTTGCTGAGAAGGGTGCTGTTTAATTTTCATGTATTTTTGTCATTCTTCTGGTTTCTTTCTTTCTTCTTTCACTTACTGAAAAAATTTCTTGTTTTTATTTACTTTTAATAAGTAGTATCAATATGGTAGTTTCACAACACATTAGTAGCATATTCACAATAATTTACACATTACATATTGTCCTCACAATAGGAATACAGAGAACAAGGCTTAGACATGATAACTTTTCTAAATGATATTGGTAAGGAAAGAAAATAAAAGAAAAAATTCTTCTCTTTGAAATGAGAGCATTTAGATGTATACATAGTCCAATATTCCACAATTTCAGTGTTACCGGTGAAACTGGCAATGCTGAAATTTGTTGATTTAAGCCTCTTACAACTCATCATACTAATCTAGTTCTGCGTTTTATGCCTCATAATTAAGCTTTTCTGCTGGGTGATCAATGGCAAGTTAAAGTAAGACCTATATAACAAAACATGCATCTTTTGTATCTTCCAAAGTCAAATCATCTCAGGATTAACTTTGGAACCATGTACAGTGCTTTGCAGAACTGTTGTCAGTGTCAGCCTTCGGGACAAGTCACAGTCATTGCTTGACCAGTTTGCTTTCTGTGAAAGCCTGAGAGAATGATTTTCTCTAGGTGACTCTTTTTAGACACACTATAGTTCATTTATCTCTTTCCTCTGAGGTTCCATAATCTCCTTGGCCAGAAAATTTGGGACACCTCTGAGTTATGGGATGTTACAGCACAGGTTCTCTTGTATCGTCAGGCCTTACTGACCTTGAAGTGTTAGTGCTAAAATATTGGCTATCCTCATAGCCCTTCTTTTTCTTCAATTATTCATTTGTTAATTTACATTTTCAACACTTCAGCTGAGAACAGTCATGATACTATTACTCTATAAGATAGTTAATTGAGCTTAATATCATTGTCTTTCTGAATATCAAACATCTTTGACTTAGCTTTAAATTAATATTTTTCTACAATCATTGATATTCTAATAACTTTCTATAGAATGTGGTAAAAGCAGTTACATACTTTTATGCATTTACAAATCCAAGGGTGAACAAAATTGTAGCCTGTCAAGTCTATGGCATATTGCCCAGTTTCTCATTCTCAAATAATACTCACTTTTTTGTTAACCAACCATTTACTGGAGAGAGAGTATAACAGTAACTGAGTTTACACAGGGAGTAGTACACTTCAAAAAGACAAGAATGACATGCATTGCAAGCATAGTTTTAGTGTTGCATGGTGCTATAATCAATGTGATCAACCTTTTGAAGGTTCTTAAGACCAATATGTGATTCATCCTGTGTACATAAGTGTAGGGTTTTTCTCCTGCAATGTTTCCTCTCTTTTCTGCTTCCAGTCACTTCGTTGTTTAATCCATAACACATTCAGCTGTGTTGTGCCCTTACGTTTTTATTTCTTCTTTAGAGTTGTTACTCTAGGAGATTATACGATATTTACACATGTAGGTCTTGTTTATTTCACTAATGAGTATATGTTCAATATACATCAATTTATATATGAAGTCTTCAAAGATCATTCTTTGTAGCTGAGTAATACTCCATTGTATAAAAATACCACATTTTTTTCAACCATTCTTCAAATGATGGGCTTTTTGGTTCTTTTTGAGGTTTGGCTATCACAAAATTGGGCTGCTCTAAACACAGGTGCTACTATCACTATTGTATGATGTTTTCAGTTCTTCTGGGAAAATTCCCAGTAGGGGAATAGCTGGATTGATTGGGGTTTCCAGTTCTAGTTTTTTTAGGATCCTCCACACCGCTTTCCATAATGGTTGTACCAATCTCCATTCCACCAGCAGTGGAGAATGGTTCCTCTTTCCCCACAGTCTCTCCAACATTTGGTGCTGGGTGATTTCTTTATGACAGCCATTCTTTCTGGGGTGAGATATCATCTAAGTGTTGTTTTGATTTGCATTTCATGAATGGCTAATGATGTGGAGCATTTATAGACTTGCTGAATTTCTTTGTCGGAGAAGTGTGTGTTCATCACAGATGCCCATTTCTGGACTGGATCTTTCAATTTTGGAACTCTAATGCTTTTTAGTTCTTTGTAGATTCTAGATAGAAAACCTTTGAAGATTTAGTAGTTGAAAACTTTGAAATTTGTGGTTTGTCGTTTCACTCTGTTTGTAATATCTTTTGATGTGCAAAAACTTCTTAGCCTGAGGAGGTCCCTTTTATTGTTGCTTTCAAGTGTTAAACGTGTGTTTTGATTTTTGTCCATGAACATTTTGCCTACCCCGATGTCTTTAAGATTTTTCTCCCAAATTCTCTTCCAAGAGATTTAGTGTTTCTCTTTTATCTTTAGATCGTTAATCCATTCTGATTTTAGTTTGGTGCATGGTGATAGACTTGGGTCAAGGTTTATTTTTTGGCATGTAGAGAGCCAGTTTTTCCAGCACCGTTTGTTAAAGATCCTATCTTTGTTCCAGTAAGTGTGTTTGGCCCCTTTGTTGAAGATAACGTGGCTGAGTGTGTTTGTATTTGTTTCTATATCTTCTAGTCTATTCCATTGATCCTCAGGTCTATTGTTTTGCCAGTACCATGCTGATTTTATTGCTATAGCTTTGTAGTATACCTTTAGGTCTGGAATTGTAATGCTTCCTGCCCTACATTTGTTGCCTAGAATTGTCTTTGCAATTCTGGATCTTTTTTGGTTCTAAATAAATTTTTAGATTTCTCCGGGTCTATGGGGTATCTTCATGTTATTTTGATAGAAATTGCATTAAATGCATTTAACAATTTTGTGAGTATGGCCATCTTCACAATGTTGGTTCTTCCTAATCCATGAGCAGGGAATATCTTTCCATTTTCTGAGATCTTCTAGGATATCTTTTTTCAGAGTAATGTAGTTTTCATTGAAAAGGTCTTTTACTTGTTTAGGTTAATCCCTAAGTATTTAATTGTCTTCAGTGTTATCATAAAAGGTAGTGCTTCTCTAATTTCTTTGTTAGTGTGTTTGTTCTCTGTGCAGGGGAATTCCACTGACTTTTGTGTGTTGACTTTGTAACCTGCCATGCTATAGAATTTGTGTATTAATTCTACTAGCTTCTTAGTGGAGTTTTTGGGTCTTCAAAATAGATAATCGTGTCTTCTACAAATAGCGATAGTTTTATTTCTTGTTTACCTATTCTTATTCATTTTATTTCTCTTTCTTGTCTAATGGTTGTAGCTAATGTGTCCAGAACCATATTGAATAGGAGTGGTGGGAGTGGACATGCTTGCCTTGTGCCAGATTTGAGAATAAAAGACTTCAGATTTTCCCCATTTAGAATTATGTTAGCTGTTGGATTATTGCAGATAGCTTTTATCAGAATGAGGTAGAGACCCTCTCTTCCAATTTTCTGGAGGGCTTTGAACATGAACGAATGTTGGACTTTGCCAAAGGCCTTTTCTACATAAATTGAGATGATAATGTGCTTTTTGGTTTTGGCTCTATTGATATACTGTACTGCATTTATAGATTTGCGTATAGTGAACCATCCTTGCATCCCTAGAATGAATTCCACCTGGTGTATAATCTTCTTGATGATTTGTTTTATTCTAGTGGCAAGGAATTTGTTGAGGATTTTTTGAATTATGTTCATCTGAGAAATTGGCCTGCTGTTTGCTTTTTTAGTTGCATCTCTCTCTGGTTTTGGTATCAGTGTAATATTTGCCTCTTGGAATGATTTTGGAAGGAATGCTTCCTGTTTGATTACATTGAAGAGTTTGAGGAGTGTTGAGATTAAGTCTTCTATAAATTTCTTGTAGAATTTAATAGTTAATCAATCAGACCCTGGACTTTGCTTGTTGGTAGGTTTTTTGTTATATTTCTTATTTCATTGACTGTTATTGTGTTATTGAGAGGTGTTATATTTTCTTGATTGAGTATGGGTAATTTGTATTTTTCTGGGAATCTGTACATTTCATCTGTGTCTTCAATTCTGTGAGAGTAAAGATACTCAAAGTAGCTATTTTTTGATCCTCTGAATCTCTGCTGGGTCTGTAGTAATTTCACCCTTTATTTCCTTATTGCTTGAATTTGAGTCTTTACTTTCCTTTTTTTGATGAGGTTAGCTAGGGGCTTATCAATTTTATTTAATCTTTCAAAGAACCAGTTTTTGGATTCATTAATTCTTTGTATTGTTTTCTTTGTCTGAATTGAATTAATTTCTGCTCTAATCTTTATAATTTCCTCCCGTCTTTGGAGTTTGGATTTCATTTGCCCTTCTATTTCTAGTCGATTGAGGTGCTCCTGGAGAGTATTTATTTGTTCCCGTGGTGTTTTCTTAATCTGCATGTTCAAAACCATAAACTTCCTGCTAAGAAGTTCTTTTACTATACTTCATAAATTCCGGTAGGTTGTGTTTGAATTTTCATTAATTTCTAGATATTTTTAATTTCTTGTGTTATTTCATGTGTAACCCTCTGGTTGTTGAGAAGAGTGTTGTTTAATTTCCATGTATTTCTGAAGTTGTTGTGGTTTCTGTTGTCATTTATTTCCAATTTCATTGTGCTGTGGTCAGATAATATGCATGGGATAATTTCTGTGTCCTTGCATATACTTAAGCATGACTTATGTGATAATATGTGGTCTATTTTTGAAAATGTCCTATGTGCAGGTGAAAAAAATGTGTATTCTGACGTGGTTGGGTGGAACACTCTGTGTATGTCCACTAATTCCAACTGTTCCAAGTTCTGTTTCAGCTCTGCTACTTCTTTGCTAATTTTTTGTCTGCTTGACCTATCTTTTTCGCATAAGGGCGTGTTGAGATCTCCTGTTAAGATTGTGGTGTTGAGTATTAGATTTTTCATGTCCATTAACATTTGCTTTATATAACTTGCTGCTCCTGTGTCGGGTGCATACATATTTATGACTGTTACTTCTTCATCTTGACGTTTTCCCCTATCCAATATGTAGTGGCCTTCTTTATTTCATTTAATCAGTCTTGATTTGAAGTTTAGATTGTATGCAAACAGCATTGCTTCCCCTGCTTTTTTTCTTTTTTTTCTTTTTTGAGATGGTAGAGCATGTAGTATTATTTTCCATCCTTTCACTTTTAGCCTATGAGTTTCTTTATGAGTTAAGTGCATTTCTTGTATATAGCATATTGTTGAATTTTCGTTGCTAATCCACCTTCCAGTCTATTTCTTTTAATTGGAGAATTGTGTCCATTTACATTGATGGTTATAATTTATATATGTTGAGTTATGAGTGATGTGATGTTTACTTACTATTGTTTACCCATTTTTCTCCTGTGTTTAATTGAGCGGCTTTTTGGTGGGACCTTTCTGTTTTCATTTTTTGAGTTGAGTCATGTTAGTCCCTTTCTAAAATATTTGTTAGTATACTGCATAGTGTTGGCTTTGACTTCATGAAATTCTTTAGTTGTTCCTTGTCATGCAGGTATTTCACTTCTGCCTCAAACTTGAAAGAGAATTTTAAAGGGTAAAGCAGTCTGGGCTGAAATTTGTTTTCATGGAGGACTTGAAGCACTCTGCTCCATTCTCTTGTTGACTTCATGGTTTGTTAAGAGAAATGTGCCATTATTCTGATGGATTTTCCTTTAAATGTGATCAATTTCTTCTCTCTAGCCACTTTTAGTATACAATTCTTCTTCTGAATTTCTGGAATCTTGACTATTATATATCTGGATGTGTGTTTCAGTTGGTTGTAATTTGGCATTCTCTATGCTTCAGTTACTTGTATGTCTGATTGTTTTTTCATATTTGGGAAGCTTTCTGCTATTACTTCCGGTCACTATTCTTTTTATATCATTTGTGTTAACTCCTTCCTTCTCGTTGATTCCTATTAATCTCACAGCGTTCATTTTTGCATCATCTTGCAGATGTTGAATTATTTTATCCTGCATCCTAGTTCTTTTTAAGGGATCTTTTCTTATCTTTTCAGTAGCTGTGACTGTTTCTTCAAGATCTGATATTCTATCTTCACTTAGGTTCATATGGTTTTGCCAGCCTGTGATTGAGATTTTATTTTCTTGTGTAACTCTTTGAAACTGTTTCATGCTATCTATTTCTTTCCTATATTGCTCATTCAGGGAGTCCATCATTTTTCTATTCTCCTCTAAATTTTTTATTAATGTCTTCTTTAGTAGTACTGAACTCTCTCATTATAGTTATCCTTTCTTTCTAGTTGAGACATTGTTTCTGTGCTGTTCTCCTCTGTGCCTTTTTGTAGTTGTTCCCCTACTTTATTTTTTTCCTTTTTTTCTTTTTCTTTTTTCTTTCTTTCTTTTCTTTCTTTCTTTCTTTCTTTCTTTCTTTCTTTCTTGGCTCACCTACTTTAGATGCTATTGATTTACAGAGGTCTTTTTTTAACTTCAGAGGTTATTTTGCTCTGGTTTCCTCTATATGTTTCTGCAGTTGTTTTTGAACTTCAGTGTCTATTTTTCATACATTTCTTTTTTTATTTCACATATTATCTCTGAACTTGGTTACTCTGTATGTTTCTGCACTTGCCTTTCCACCTTGGCTGCTACTGATTCAGAGATTTTGTCTGCATGATTCCCATTTTCATCCATGGTAGTGTTTACTGGATTTGTTTTGTGTGCACTCAGGACTTGGGCTTCGATCTTGATGCTTCTCTTTATCATTTTTTTATAGCAGTGATCCCTGCACCTTGGTGAACTTATACAGTTAGCACTTATGGAAATTTGGGTCTGAATTCACCACGCTTGTTCCCCTCCAGATGTGCCTGGCAGCAAGTCAAAGCTCAGTCGCCTGGCTACATTGAGGCCTCATGTTTTGGGTCAGTTGTCGGCCATGTGGGGATGGTGGGTGGCTGTGTAGGGAATACGGATGTAGTTGGGGTTTGGGAGTTGTTGAGTTGGGGGGTATATTCGGGCTGAGAGCGTTCTTACCTGGCCTATGTGAGTCCTGGATGGGAAGGTGGGTGGAATTTTAGCTCACGTTGTTGATGAGTCAGTGAATGGACCAGGGCTGAACCTGCTGGTTGGCCCAGTCAGGATGGGGGCGGGGTCCTGGCTGGAGTTTGGGTGCACAAGTCAAGTTAGGGAGCTGAGGCTTGGTCCAGATGCTGTGCGCCGAGTTCATGGGTTATGGGTCCAGTCGCCCTCATTCCTTTCTTATTCTTTGCATTTGATTAGACATTTTATGTATTTCCTTTATTGAATGCTTAACTTAAACTATTCTAATGTTTTATTATCCTAGCAAAGTTTGACATTAAAGGATATTCTTTTAAATAATACCATTTAATTTAGATTACCTGTTCTCTAACTCGTTTAATATTGTTTGATTAAAACTCCTTGTCTTTTTTTTTTACTTTTTAAGATCATTTATAAAAATTTATGGGATTTATTTTGACAGATCCGTACATGCACACAACATCCTTTGAACACTTTCACCCCTCCACCATTCCCCTTCCCTACCCTCCCTTCAACTGCATAACTTTTTGTAGTTTCAATGTATTCAATATATTTTGTACAATTCCTTTACTTATACTTACCTTCCCTCTCCTTCCATCTAATTCCCTTCACATTATTTAATAAAAGTCTCCATAGTGTTTTCTTGTAAAACATTTTTTATTACAAGTGTATATTTGTAATACATAATAATTACATCTCAGGAAATATATATATATATATATATATATATATATATATATATATATTGCATTTTCTTTTTATCCTTTTTTGATTCCACATATTAAGTAGAAAATGGAATATTCGTTTTTCTGGGTCTGGCTTGTTTTTTTTGTTTGTTTGTTTGTTTTTCAATTCTTTTATTGTTTAAATTTAACAATGGTTATATTACATATTTTTATCATCAGATCAGTTTAGATTAATACATATAGGTATATAAGATTGATCAAACAACTAAACATTAACCTTTCTAAATCCACATTACTTTTTTTTCTTTTCCCCCTTTTTTTCTTTGAAAGTTGACATATTGCATATTGTCCTCAAAATCATTCTATAGAGTGCAGTGTGTGGGCATGACCCACCTCCCTATTAATGTTGCATAGAAAAAAGAAAGAAAGAAAAAAAACAGGAAAGAATATACTTCTCTTTG
>PVJA010055759.1:0-11013 GCA_004027025.1 Myocastor coypus | reverse complement strand
AGGCTGGTCTCGAACTCGCATCGATCCTCCTGCCTCAGCCTCCCGAGTGCTGGGATTACAGGCGTGTGCCACCACGCCCAGCGTGGCTTCATCTTTTTTTAGATCCTAATTGTATAGAATTGTAATGGACTGTATAAAATATTATGAATAATTCTTTATTATATTGCACTATTATTCCTTTATGCATTTGTCTGTCAACAAATGTTTCATTTGTTTCCATATCTTAGATACCATGAATAAAACTGCAATAAAATGAGAGGGAAGATGTCTTTATGTGGTTGTGATCTGATTTGGTTTGAATATATGTCCAGAGAAGGGATTGTTCGGTGATGTGTAATTGTTACTCATCCTGTTAGTAACTACTATATTGTTTTCCATGGTTGCTAGCCTGACTTACATTCTAATTGTGCATATCTAATTCTCCATAGCTTTCCCAAAACTTTTTATGTCTGGTCTTTTGTTTTTTGAAAATCTACCCATATGTATATCTTATTTTGATTTTGACTTACAGTATTCACTGAAGTATGGAGTTGTTGAATATGTTTTTCATATTCTTGGCTATTATATCCTTTTATAAGAAATAGCTGGCTCTTTTGTCCATTGTTATTATCAGCTTATTGGCTTTTGAGTTGGGTCTTTAAATGATCATTCAGTTTCAGAAAAAGAGAAGGAGCCTGCTATTCCCACTGACGTGGATGAGCCTAGTGGGTCATATACTAGGTTTAAATGACACAGAAATGAAAGTACTGTGCTATTGTACTTATATATGGACTCATTGTAAAACAAACCATGTGTGTAGAAACAGGGAGTGAGAGGGTGATTGTCATGGATGTGAATGACAGGGTGAAATAATGAAACAGAGGTCAAAAGGTGCAACAAATTGCAGTACAGCAGGTGACTAAGTATATACAGTACTAATTTGCAGAATGAATACTGGCTAATAATATGGTACTACACACTACAAATTGTCCAAGACAGTAGGGTAAGACAGGTAACTATGAGATAATGGGTTGCTTAATGGCAGCTCATTACTTCATTAAGGTGTATGTACATCAGACTCAAGTTGTACAGCATATACAGGCTCCTAAAATAAACTTCCAAATTTCACATCTTGGCGCAGTGGTCATCACTGTATTCATTAATACAGTTGAATATATATGTACTGATTAAAAAGACTTCTGATTTGCAGCACTGTAGAGTATTCCTAAAGATATAACACTTAAATTATTCATCAATTTATTTCTCATGAAAATATGCATATTAAATGAAAATTCTTATGCATGCCTTTTTTCTGTATATATGAGTATATGTACAATTAGAATTACTCATTCCAAGTTTTGGTTTAGGGAACATTCAAGTATTTGGTTTTACTGCCAAATTATGCTCTACTAGGCCAATATCAGTGAAGACTTCCTTCAGAGTATGTGTCTTTACACTGTAATTGACACATTGTATTAACAAGCTTCTTATTCTATGCCAGTAGTGTAGATAAAAAAGAATTGTATGTTTTGTTTCAATTTCTACTTAGTACCTAATCTTTGATGTTGTTCATTAAACAGTGTCTGTAAGCTAAAGTTCTTATGCATTCCCCATTCTCACTCCATGAAGTTTTTTTTTTTTTTTTTTTTTCCATCTCCTTTTACATATTAGCAGGAACTAAGAAATAAGTAGCAGCAACAGGTTGATTAAAAATTCTTGGGAACATTGCCAACTTTTCTAAGAAGTTAAATGTGGACCTGTTATGAGATGTTTGTGTAATGTTCACTGTCTGTCTTCCCCTGCTCTGAGTAAAAGATCCAGCGGAGAAGCAGAAGAAAAGCTTGATCTGCCTGTGTAGGTCAGGAAAGGGTACATCGAGGTGAGACCCATCCTAGACAAGTCTGAGTGTTGGATCCAAAATAGCTTTCCAGGGGGCCCGGCAGGATGGCTCAGTGGTCTAAAGCGCCTGCTTGGGAAAACTTGGGCGGCTTCAGGGACCGCGGTTTGATCCCTGGCACCACATGCTGCGCCAGCCCTGCCTCAGGGCGGGCTGAGCCGGCCATAAAAATGAGTGAATAAACAAACAAAGGTTCTGAAACAAGAAAAAAATAAATAAATAAAATAAAAAATTAAAAAAAGATAGCTTTCTAGTCCCACTCAACAATACTGATGTGGCCCAACTGTCAGCAGAAACACCTGCATGTAGCCAGGTTTCTCCACCTCTGTCCTTGAACCAACCAGTTGTTCTGATGGAATATCTCAAAAACTCAGTCTTATCCTGGGCTTTTTTTTTTTTTAAGCTGTACAAGCTTTAATCATTCCTTTGTGCAGAGCATACAGTTTAGATTTTGCAGTGTTGCTTTGAGGAATTCCACATGGTCCTTTAGGAACTAATTCTAAGCTCTCTGAGAATGTAACAGTCACATAGTGTAGACTGAGTCACAATGTACAAAAACCTTTCATGACTTTTCCCATGCCTGCTCTTGCTGACTTCCTGTATGCTCCCAGATACCTTAGTGTAAAAATTAACTTCCTACCAGGCAATTGAATATGTTTTGGTCACCTTTATAAACTTCTATGGGTAATATAAATTCTGAAAATTCTTTATTTAAATTGGTTCTATAATTTTTCTCAGTACATAATACTCTAAGTGATATAACATATAAATGATTAAAACTACTGTATGGTGCAAGATACACAACATTTTGACCTCCAAATTGGACTCTTGATTTGAATTTTGGAATATTGTTTTGAAATAATTTTAGCTAGTTCATATTTAATTACTTTTCTAAAAATATTGTTTAATTATACATTTTGTTTTATGATTCATAATGTATCTTTGACTTACAATCTACTTGTAAGACATGGTATGATATTTTCTTTCTTTTTTTTTTTTTTTTTAATTTGTGGGACTGGAGTTCAAACTCATAACCTTGCACTTTCCAGGCAGACGCTTGTGCCACAGCGCTGTCTCTCTGGCCCTATGGTATATTTTCTCCTAGTATTAGAAACTTAAAATATATATATATATATATATATATATGTATGTATGTATGTATGTATTGTTACTAATTGTTACTATTCTCTGCAGAGAATAGGGTCTAATCGTTTTTTCAAAAAATTTCTTTATTTTTATTGCTTTTAATAAAAATGTGACAGTTTCAAAACATGTTAGTGGCCCATTCCGAGTAATTGATACAACAATATGCATTGTATCAATTATAGGGTCTAATCTTTGATTGGAAAGAGTCATGTCATCTGAGTTATCTTTTCCAAACTAA
This sequence comes from Myocastor coypus, assembly GCA_004027025.1. Classification (NCBI taxonomy): domain Eukaryota; kingdom Metazoa; phylum Chordata; class Mammalia; order Rodentia; family Myocastoridae; genus Myocastor; species Myocastor coypus. The sequence continues at coordinate 7,753 of PVJA010055759.1, read as the reverse complement.
TAAAAAATAAAAGCTATTGGGATAAGGTACACTGTTAAAAATATTCTGAAAAACTGTACTTACATTTAAGATCCAATGACTTGCTAGATTGAGCAACATTTCCTTTGCTTATTATAAAGCATATAATACTACAATACACTATAAGAAATAGATTTAAAAAGTAGTTATTAAGAGTATAAAACATAAGATATTTTGTTCTAATGAAATACAGGTGTTTTTCATTTATTCATTATTTATACCAGGTCTTCTGCAAAGTTCAAATTCTAAATATATATAAATCAAGGATCTATATCTATATATATTTTCAATTCGTTATAAAATAATACATGAAAATTTTATGATGACCCATGTGACTATAGAATATGTTTAGATTTTCTCACTGACCCTCAAGTAGAAATGGCAAGCACAATGTCTTATTCGGAAATAAAATAAATTACAAACCTAGTTCCTAGTTCCAGTTATCCTGTAATTCTATGCAAATTCAACAAATTCGAAATAACTTAAAATGTTATATTACTCCATCAGATACCAAAGTTGTAAGAAGAGTAACTAGTAAACTGCATAGGTATTTCCTATTTTTGTCGTCAATTTTAATTCTCAAAACTGTTGGATTAAGTGTTTAAAATCAGTTATACTTTTTAAAATACAGGTTTAAATTATTTAAGTAATTTTGTTTTAATAAGAAATCACAATGAGACAATTTCAAAACACATTAGTAGTTTGAAATGAAAGTATCATACCACAGGGCCAGAGAGATAGTGTTGTGGCACAAGTGCCTGCCTGGAAAGTGCAAGGTCATGAGTTCGAACCCCAGTCCCACTATATGTATGTATGTGTGTGTGTGTATATATATATATATATATGCATATATATATGCATGCATACTACTGCCTTTTTATTTTTTTCCTTTAAAACAATAGTGCATTTAAGAAGTGCAATTACTTTTTTTTTTTTTAATGTATTTAGTACAGAGTCATACTATAGAGCTCAGATTCAGTGATTCTCCTGTTTCAGCCTCTCCATCACTGGGATTACTGGCATGTGCCACCATGTCTACTCTTGGTGGCAGGCTTGGACCTCTTGGGGATGTGGCCACCATGGCATGTCGTGTAGTGAATCAGACCAGGTCCTTGCACTTGCCTAAGCAGACCACCAAGTTATCTCCATGGCCCCAATACTTGAATGTTTGTTTACGTATGTACTTCATTCTAGTTTGATTTATTTTAATTGTTATTGTGGAATAGTAGACATTATTTTATTTATGATATATTTCAGCTAAAAATTATTATATGTGGATGTAAATATAGAATTTTTTTGTTTAGCAAAAACGTCAGTTCTGGTTGTTACATTCTTAAATATAAGGTGTCACTCTATTCCTAGTGTAGCCTGATAACTGTATAGTCTGATAACTGGATTTAAAAGAGTTGCACTGAGTGTCAACAATGCAACATTTGAGTAAGGCAAAAAATGGAAAGAATGAAACTTCATAGAGATAAATTGATTCTAATAATCCAAGAGACATTTTCTACCTTTTTGGATTGTTGACCTTAAGTCTGAGAACATGATTTTTTTCTCCTTTCCTTTTCTACTTCTTCTTTATCTAAGATAACATTCTCTCAAACAGTTCCTTCCAAATAAGACATCTGTGTTATCAATAGAAAATGTTATTGAAGTGGAGAAAGGATTCACATTCTTATTTTTTTCTGTCAGTGGACACACTCAGAAGAGCCATTCTGCTATTCTCTGTATTTTCTTTGCCTCAGTAGAAAACACTGAAGATAAAAACACAAATACCAGGACTTCCCTTTGAGGTCAAGGGAAAATAAAGAGTTTATAGGTGCCAAACAGAGAGAAACTTGCTAGGGTCACATACATTGCAGAGCTGCACAGTTACACTAATTTCCTCATCTGTGGGACTTTACAGAGATGATAGGCAGTTGCTTAACAAGTGAAGGGAAGAATGAGAGTGTGTTCCTAATTGTGAGTGCTGTGTCCAAAACCAGAAGAGAGGCTGTTGCTTTATTACTGTGGTCCTTGTGCTGAAAAGTGGATAACCTGAAGAAATCAGCAGTACCTCATCAAACATTTAAAGGAATGTTAGTCTATATTTCTCAACTCTCTAAGGAAAATTCTGAGGTTTTTGCTTTATGTCTAAAACAGAGTAACAAGAAAACATATTGTTATAGGCCCTAAATAAATTCCATTTCCATTTTGATGGGGGTGTTGGTGAAGGTAGATGCATTAATTCTCCACTTGTTTTATAGGCTTATGCCAATCCAACAAAGATAACTTCAGGAATATGTTTTTCTTGGTAGCAGATGGATAGGGTGGGACTTTGGAGACCTTGGACTATTTTGTCAAGCTTCCACTTAGGGAAATTGATGGAGACAGAGGCAAAAATGATAACGAATGCTAAAAAATTGAGAGAAAGATACATAAGAATGTCATGACCAGAGCCTAAAATGTTTTTATTCTGTAATCATAATGGTATAATGGTGTGTTTTCACCCAAGTACAATGAGACTTTGAAAGACTGAATACATAGCCCAAAGTATTACTTACAGCAACAACTGCTATAGCAACAGTTCATCGTAACATAACTATATATGTTAAATCCATTTTATTAGATATGAGATAAAATAGCATAGCACAGATATCTGGTATTTGATGCAGTTATTCTCAGTTTTGCAGTTACCAGCTAATCACGTTCCACTTAATAAATTTTAAAATCTTGAGCTGTAAATCTCAAATATTATGGTTGTGCAAAAGCAAAAGATTGAGTTCAATTCAGTTTGGCTTTGGATAGTTTATATGTGCAAGGCAAATGGATGCAGTGTTTGTATGCCATGAGTCCATTGATTTTTAAGCAAAATATCTCACACAGTTTGGACTTTTATCATCTTCCTGTCTCCACCTTCCCAGCACTGGGTTTGGAGGCGTGCACCACCACACCAGGTATCAGGGCCAGCGCATTGTGCCCAAGATTATTAGGCCGGCATGGTGTGTGCAGTACGAGTAATTGAACTCAGGTCCTTGCACTTGCCAGGCTGGTGCTTAGACTGCTGAGCTATCTCCCCAGCTCAAGATTATTTTTTTATTTTTATTTTTTTTGTCTTTTTGAGACAGGGTCTTGCTGTACAGTTCAGGCTGGCCTTGAGCTCAGTTTTGTAGCCCAGGCTGGTCTTGAACTCTCACCGATCCTCCCGCCTCAGCCTCCTGAGTGCTGGGATTACAGGCGTGCGCCACCACGCCCGGCTTTCAAGATCATTTTAAATATTAGCAGTGTGTCCAGTTCATGCTGGCTGTTTAATTTACAGCAAAAGTCCACAGAATTCATTAGTTGAATGTTTTGCTGCTAAATACATAACCATTCTATATTATATTTTTGTATATTTTGAACCATCTTTTATGTTAACTCATATTGGGGCTGGGGAGATAGCTCCATGGCACAAGCGCCTGCCGGGCAATTGTGAGGTTGTGAGTTCAAACCCCAGTCCCCGAAAAAAGAAAAGACAATAAATTGATATGTTAACTCATATGGCTAAAGTGTTTGGAATTATGAGTTCTTTATTCACAACTTGCATTTATTATTTTTTATTATTATAATACTGAAGATTATATGCAGGATTTTTCACTGAGCTTCTTTTCCAGGGCTTTTTATTTTAGTGTGATTTTTTAAAGCAAGATCTTGCAACATTGCCCAGACTGTCTTCAAACTTGTACTCTGCCATGCTTAGCCTACCAGAGGAGTGAAAGTGAACGTAGGTGCCACTGTCAAAGACTAGTTACTATTTTTCAGCTTAATAGAAAATTTAAAAAACTATAAAATGTAAATAGTACTAGTTCAGTTAATAACTGCGATGGCATTTAAAAAAAAATCATGTAACACCACAGTGTGTTAAGGAAAACCTCAAAGATCATATATTCATTTCAGTTTTCTTTAATATTCAGTCAATGGATTTCTGTCAGTCATTCACTTATCATTGTCAGCTTAGAAAAAGCTACACCAAGTCAATACAGAGAAGAAGTATAACTTCATTTTATATTGAAATACTATCCTGAAATACGAAACCTTTGAGTTTATTCATAAGATCAAAAACAGTAAGATTATGCACCCGGTTTCAGCTTGAATTATCCATCTACCAAGCTAGAGTTCACAACCTGAGTGTGTACTAACAAGAGTTAACTCCTACTCTGCTTTTACAAACCAGTTTTTATAAATTTAGCCTATTTAAAACTTTTCTCTTCCTTATTTGCTTTTATTTGACCCCTTCTGTTCCTCTCCATTGCCTCTCTCCATTTTTTTCCTTCTATTATCTCTCCACTGCCTTCAGTCTCACTAGTCCTGCAACCTTCTTTCATTTGGCCTAATGCATAGGAGTGCTGCAAATACACTGTTTTAGTAAAAGTAACATTTCTTTGCGTCTTGCTTTTATCTAAGCTCCTACTCTCAAGCTTCTCTTCTTCTTCAGAGTGAATTGCTAATGCTTCTCCTGTCTGATGAAGATCTTTGTCCTGTTATCCAGTATTGTGTTGCGTACAAGTGTCAGCTTTGTGGTTAAAGCACAGCATGGGTGCATGAATCCTTTGGTATTCTTTCATTTTAGTATTATTGTCCATGTAAGGTATGTTTTTCATTTATTTGTTTATTTATTTATTTATTTTTTTTACTTGCTTGTCTATTCTTGCAGAGCTAAGGATAGTGCCTAGGTCCTCACACATGCTAGCTGAGCTCTCTTGCAGTGAGTGTGGTGTGGATTTAGAGCCTCATGATAGATCCTTTTGATGATTGTAGAAAACATAGAAATGGGTGACTATGAGAAGAATTAAAATTCATAATATTGATGAGTCTGAGTGAGATAACTTAATTTTTTCATTGTTTTATTATCCTTGCATTTAGCCATGGTACTGGTGTAAGTTAAATGATAATTTCACAAAAATATATCTCTATCTCCTTCCTCACTGACTGTACTTGCTGTCCAATCAGCTTTAAATGATTCTTCCTCTTCTTACCTTGAATATTTATTTCCAGTCTAGAAGGTTTTTTTTTTGTTCTCCAGAAAGCTTAACATCTGATCTTTGCTTCGTAGCAGAAATGCTTGCTGAAATCACCTGTCAGGATAGATACTACTTGAACACTGTTGTACTTGGGGTTGAGTGTGTGCCCCGAGCCTCATGTGCTCAGAGCAGGAGTGCTGGGGCCATGATCAAACCTCGGTGGTGCTGAGTTCATTAGTGGGCCAGTTCCATCATAGGCATCCACAGCTGCCTGTGCTTTTACAAGAAGGAGCTCTGGGCCAAAGGGAAAGTTCCAGAGGAGGCTTGTCGGGGCACGATTCCCTCTCGCCAGGCTCCTGTCTTCCATCTGGTTGGTTCCTGGGTTCTCATAGGAGCAGCTTTGCTTTGCCAGGCCCTTCGACAGTGTTGCCTCTCCCTCACCCAGTTAGCTGTGGGCCAGAAACATACTCCTGAATAAATCTCTCCAGACTGGGGGGCAGGGGTCTGGTATTGTGTTTCAGAGATGAGGAGTCACTAAGACAAACCTATACTTGGTCTGCCTCCTCTCTTGAACATCTTAAAGATATGGATCTTACATTTTTCTAAGTAGTACAATGCAGGAATATAGCAAATGCTCAATAAGTACATGCTGAAAAAATAAATGAGTGAACACCTGTTCAGTCTGGGTAAGTGTTCAGTCCGGTGATCTAATGCCTGAGGAATTAATGTTTTATTGATCCTTGTGACATACTGCAGCAGATCACAAGGATAACTTCTCATACATTTAAATTACTTTAGCTAGAGATATCTTTGTTTTCAGGCCCATAACCATTCAACCATTCCCTTCTATTTTTCTATATAGATATCTCCTCAAACCTTGAATTTAGTGCACTAAACTCCTTATATTCTTATTAAAGAAAATACATTTTAGGAAATGAGTTGGGAGAGGTGAATGTATTTTTCAAAGACTAATTGCAAAGCTTCTTAGAATGCTGTCAAGAATTAGAGGATTAAATGATGTTATAGGGATTCGCTTCTAAATTTCATTATTTAATGTGTGCTATCAAAGATCAGGTATGATATACCTACCTGGAGAATGTAGTTAAAAAAGTATTATGCTGTGTAATTAAGGAATGTGTGTTTCATGTTAACCAAAATAGACTATATGAAGTCTGTTATTTTATAAAGTAGGTGAAATAGTTACCGTTTAATTCTTTAGAGATTTAATGTAAAATGGTCAACTTTCTATATTGCCATTGACTGCTTATAATTTTCTGATGTTAAATATTGTTCACTTTTTTATTCTCCTCCTCAACTTCTCAGACCCTGATACAACTAAAACAACTGTAGTTTAAAAACAAAAGATATAATTTAGAGTATCATGCAGCATTTAACTAAAAATCTCAGGATTTAGCAATTTTCAGGCAGTGGTTTGCAGTGCTTCTTAAACTGTTTTCTACATTGTGCTTTTTTTGGTGAACACATAAGCTCTGTGGATGGAAAGATTAGAGGTGTTCATTAACAATATAAAAAGAAATAATAGTTACTTAGCAAACGTAACATTTTATCACAGTTTAAAGAAAACTCTCCCATGGGCAAATAATCAATAGTAATAAGGAAAGTGAAGTCTTCTGTCGTTGATGAGCAGGACGCATCCAGTTAGCATTTGGAGTGCTGCATTAAAGGTTTTGTTGCTAAATGAGTTATTGCCCCGACACACTTGGACAAGTGCTGGGCACTTAAGGAATACACACCCAGGAAGGAGGTGTTGTGTGTGTGTAGAGACCTTGAACTCACAAAGGCCTATGGAATGAGCATTTTGATATTCCAGGTATTTAAATGAAAACAAGTGAGAGTTGGCAGTTCAAGGCAGAATACTATAATAACAGTGTGTGTGTGTGTGTGTGTGTGTGTGTGTGTGTACATAGGATATTCAAAAAATCTGGTGCATATTACAAGTTAAACTTTTCTCTGGTCCTTTTCTTTGGAAAGATACCATACTTAAAATTTTTCCAACATGTTTAACAAAACTGTTACATTGTTTACGAATAGCTTTCCAGTTTACTCAATGAATGAGATAATGGAATTACTTCATAAGCTTGCCAAAAATTTAAACTAACGAGCACTTTACCTTAAACTGTAGCATTTTCATGATATCTTGTTTTTTAGGCACATTTGTTTAATAGAATATCCTATACACACTTCATATATGCCAGAAGGTAATAATACAGGGTATAACCAAATCCTACCAATAGTGCAATGAAATAATATAACTTGTCTGTTGTCATAACAAATTATTATCAAAGAGATCTGGAATTTACCATCATATATTACTTGCAGTTGATAATGGGCTTCCTTTTTTCTCAGAAGTGTTGTCATAAATAGGAATTGATTTAGTGAAAAGGAGTATTTTTGAACGTTACTTAATGTTGAAGTTTATTTAAAATATCTATAATAAGTGTTTTATATCTTGCCCATCCCTACTCTGTCATTCAGTTTTTCTGTGAAGAGAGAAAACCTTGTCATTTTATTTATTTATTTATTTATTTATTTATTTCTCCTTTTGAGACATGGTCTTGCTATGCAGTTGAGGCTGGCCTTGAGCTCACTTTTGTAGCCCAGGCTGGTCTTGAACTCGCACCAATCCTCCTGTCTCAGCCTCCCAAGTGTTGGGATTACAGGCGTGAGCCACCACGCCCGGCTTAAACCTTGTCATTTAAATGGAGCTGATGCTATGGTTTTTTTTTTTTTTTTGT
>PVJA010055758.1:0-11018 GCA_004027025.1 Myocastor coypus | reverse complement strand
AGAGGCACTGTGCTTGGTTCCAAAGTATATCATGAGATTAACTGGCCTTAACAGACAAAAAGAAATTAATTTTAATTAACAGGGCGCGCTTCAGTTTGATCTTAAACATCCAACAGGAAAGCATAGTCACAAATTATCAAAAGCTCCACAAATTTACTCAGCCTCCTGATGAAAACCCTGCTGAGTTCTTTCTCACCTCAGAGATGTTTGACTGAGCACACTAGTATTGACCCCAGCCTGAGGGCACAACTGTTCCTAACTCCGGCTCCCGTTTCCAGTCTGCTCCTGATATTCATGCCATGCTTAAAGGACAGATTTTGGCCCTCAAACCCCACAGGAGACTTCCTTAATTTGGCTTTCTGTGCCTTCAATATAGAGACAAAAATTAACTACAGAAGGGCCATCTTTTGGCTGTGACACTCAAGGGCTCCCATCAAAGCGGGACCTAGGCAAGGTGATGCTAAGTCAAAACAAAATGGTGCCACGAGACCCTCCTCAGCCATACTTTAACTGTGGCAAAGAAGGACACTGGGCTCAAGTGGCCACCAACATGTGTCCACCACCAAGACTTTGTCTCATCTGCAAGCTTCAGGGTCACTGAAGTGTAATTGCCCTGTCCACCAGTGAGTGGGTAAGTGTGGTTTGTGTGGTTTGTGTCTAGTTGTCCTCTCAAAACCTCTTGCAGTCATGGGGTAGCTTCTAGAATTTGTGATTAATTCATGATGTAGTGCTGCAGTTATGGGTGTGAGTGCCGTTGGGATTGTGCTTGTGAGTGCCGTACACGTCCTGCGGCATTTAGCCTGAGTGCAGTGCATGGAAAGGAGAAAAGCTTGCTACTGCGGCAAACCCTCTCTTTTTGCTCTTGCTGTTTTACTGTCTTTTGCCAACACAAACTGTTGCCCTCTGCCATGTGCCATTGTCTTGGTGCCAGCTGAGTATGGACTAAAACCTCCACGAACTGTGAGCTACATACACTTTCCCTTCATTAATTCTGGGTGTCAGCAATGAGAAAAAAGTAACTGAGACATCATCCAATTCCCTGCCCTCCCAGGAGAACTCGCTGGAGCCAGATCCATTGATCATTGGCCTGTCTGGTCTTGCCACTGAAGAGGATTGAAGGGGCTCAGGGTTCATGGTCCCCATGGGCTGTCAGAGCCCAGAGTTTTGCTGGATATCCCAGATAGCACACTCTTTTCTTGTTGACACAGGGACCACATAGAGTGTTCTTCCTGAATTTTCAGGTCTATGTATTAGATCTCTAGTCTCCATAAAGGAAGTTGATGGCTGGCCTACATGACCCCTTCAGACAGGGCCCATTCACTGCTCACTCCAGAAAATTTTTCACTCATAATTTCCTTGTGATCCCAACCTGCCCCACATCTCTCCTGGGGAGAAATCTCCAAAAGCTCCACTTCTCTTTTGCCTTTCTCCCTACCATGCTCAACCTACACCCCCAACCTCAAGGTACCACCAACATCTACCTTCCCTCTTCCCTTGTCAGCCACGTACTCTGAGACACTTCAAGTCCCTACTGGTGCCACCCATACTACCCCCATACCAGTTCACTTCAGTGGTCCCTCAGCCTTCCCCTGTGTTTCCCAGTACCCAATAGCCCTTAAACACCAATGGGGACACAAGCCTATAATTCGCCATCTCCTTACCAATGGTTTTCTCAGAACTGCCTACCCATAATACCACCATTCTTTCTGTACTTAAACCTAATGGCTCTTATCATCTAGTTCAAGATCTCAGTGTTATCAATAATGTAGTTACACATATTCTGACACATGGTTCATAGGTGGTAGCTCAACAACAACAACAACAACAAAAAAAAAAAAAACACACACACACACACACACAAAGGGCAAGATATGCCCTGGTCAGTACATCTAGAGAAACAGAGGCAAATGTACTTTCAAAGGCCCGCCTCACCAAACTTGTCCTGGAACTTCTCCTGCCTTGGCCTCAGCTCCTTCCCTTAGCTCTAACTGGACTCAGGACACTGCCTAGGGCACCCACTTTCCTAAGCTGAGTTGAGCTCATGTTGGCTAGAACACAAACATCAGGAACTAGGGCATCGATACTCTTCCTCCTCACTGTGGTCATGGGGGAAGGACACCTGGGCTCCCTTCCTGCATCCTGGGTGCTTTAATCAGGATGATGACCTGTCTACGCATAGCACCCTGCCTTTTTAAACATTTTTCACTGTTTCTTCACTCTCAGATGTGAGCTTTCACTAACAAACTTGACGTCCTGGCTGAAACACCCGGCCCCAGCTTCTACCTGGGCGTGACCCGTCATCCTGTTAGGACTCTTGCCCCCAGAGCAATGCCCCCCTCATTCAGTAGGATGCAGTCTGAGAGTGTCACCGCCCCTTCATAACCACTAAAATATGGGAATAGGAGGTTCCAGCCCAAGTAAAACTGCTAAATTATTATTATTAGTATTATTAGTATTTTGTCTTTTTGAGACAGGGTCTCACTATGCAGTTCAGGCTGGCCTTGAGCTCACTTTTGTAGCCCAGGCTGGTCTCAAACTCGCACCGATCCTCCTGCCTCAGCCTCCCAAGTGCTGGGATTACAGGCATGAGCCACCATGCCCGGCAAAACTGCTAAATTATTACAGCCCTGATTCAACATGGCTGAATCCCCAAAACAACAGCTTATCTTACCAGGGACCATCTTCTCCAGCACCCCCATCCAAGCCCCAACTACTTCTTGCTTTTACCTTTCCCAAACCACAAGGGAGGCCCCAGTCAGCTCTTCAGGTGTCATTAAAGATTCCCTCAAACTCGACCCTTAGCAAAAACCCATAGAATCCCAGCTCCCCTGTGTCTCAGGTTAGAGAATCTCCCCACCTTCCTGCAATCCCTTCTGTGTCCTCAAAATCAATAAAGGCACCCCTTTCTTTTACTTCTGCTTCTCTGCTGCACTGGAAAACCTAACAAGTTACCCATGTGATTCAGTCTCCACAGGCATTAAAAATGGTCAGGCAGAAGACATCTTTTAATGATGGTGAGAGGATATATTAGGTGACAAACTTAGGCTATCCAAGACAAATTCTATGCTCTCCATTATTGTGAAATACATGATTATCTATAATGTGCACGGACAAATGATTAGAAAGATTAAACCCAACTGTGGGAGGAGAATCGCATTCCACAGTTTTTCGTTATCTGAATCACTAATGATCACTTTAAGGTGCTGGAGCTGTTGCTCAGTAGCACAGCATTTGCCCGGCAGATACCAGAGGCCCTGGGTTCAACCTCCACCCTACCCGAACCCCAAACTAAGCTGCCAATAAAGGTGTCCCTTGCATGGCTCACCCACAGCACAACAGGGAGGAGCACCTCCAGAGCCATGCAGCCCGAGCACAAACCCCTCTGCCGTCACCGCCAGCTGAGGCTGTGCCAGGTTCCAGTTTTCAAGTCTGAAAGTAGAGTGACGACAGAGCCAGGAGCCTGGCTGGGGTGATGGGGGCTGAGTGGCCCTGGAGAGCTCCTGGCACTGAGCCGTGCAAGCTATTTGTCTTTACTTCACTGTCCTGATGCCAACAGGTGTCCTGACTCTTAATTTACCTTTGCCATTGAGGAGAAAGAGAGCGGGAATCTTCTTGCAGTCTTCTCCCCGACCCCCATTCTGCTGGCTCTTCTTGGCTTCTGCTCGGCCTCAGCCCCACTTGCCAGGACCCCAGCATGCCATCCTTGGCCCTTTCTTTTTTAGCAGGACCAGGGTTCAAACTCACAACCTTGCACTTGCCAGGCAGGCACTTGTTCCACGGAGCTATCTCCCTGGCCCCCCTCGACCTTCTTTGAGGAGAAGGCTTGGAAGAAGCCCTCTTGCCAACACCTGTCTGCTGGCCCCAGAGTGAGACACAGAAGTTTACAGAAATGCATAAGTAAATGTTTGACTTGGGAGGCAAGACGGAGCAAAATGACAACAGGAAAGAGCCTCTCGCAGTCAGCTCTGAGGCGAGACTGCCGCGCCACTGGGGCTTCCTTGTTTTCCCATGCTGTTGTTTCTTCATGCGGTCTTGACCACCTCGTTTGCTGGGGAACATCCCGTCCCATGATGGGGCTGACTGTAAAACGTCCAAGGTACCTCCCTTAGTCTGGCAGACCTGGAAGAAGCCAGTGAGAAGGCCTATGGCATTGCCAGCATGGGCATCAGAGAGGAAAGAGATAGACAGGAGGGAGGATGGCAGGGGTGGGGCGGGACAGATATGTCTGGAAATAGAGGCAGATGGGCAGGACAGAAGCCCAGGGTGCCGGCTGCCTCCCACACTGTCACCTGCTGTGGGTTGCATTCTCTCCTGTGGCCCTCCGCAGGAGCTGGCCCATATGGACCACAGCTCTCTCCAGATGTGGGTAACGGGCAGACCAGGGGACATATTGTAGTTGTTACACACACACATGCACGATTATGGTTTAGATCAAAACTGCACCCCCAGAGTCTCATGTGTTCAGAGGTGGGGCTTTGGGAAGGGGCCTGGAGCATGGGACACTGTGCTCATCCTTGGATTCGAGCAGGATGACGTCATGGTGAGCACGCAGCTGTGAGTGTGGCCTGTGGGAAGAGCTGGGTCTCTGGGGGCTGCCTTTGGAGGCCTCTCTCTTTCTCTCTCTCTCTCTCTCTCTCTCTCTCTCTCTCTCTCTCTCTCTGTAGCCCAGGCTGGCCTTGAATTCAAAAGGATCCTCCTGCCTCAGCCTACCAATTGTTGGGATTACAGGTACCCCACCACCACTCCTGCCTCTTGGTGTCCGCTTGGACCCTTATAATAAGTCCACTCTAGCGGCAGGGGTTATAGCTCAGTAGAACGGCACCCACCTGGCAAGTGTGAGGTCTCAAAAAAAAAGCTTCCTCTAGATCGACCACTAATCTTTATGCGAAGATGAGGCAACTGGAGACTCAGAGAGGTCAAACACCATGCCTAAGCCAAATAGCCAGGCTAAATGCTCATATTTACTGATCCCTTCATGTACGCCAGGCACAGCTTTAGTGGCTTCCCCCACACTGACTGATTTAATCTTCACAGTATTCTCAGAGGTGCGTTTTAGTCGTCACACAGCAGGTTGAGCTGCAGTAACAAATAATCCCCAGTGTTCCAGGGTCTGCCCATCGAAGGTTTTTGTCTCACACAAAGTCCGGGGTGGGTTCCTGAGACCTGCTAAGGCAAGTTTTCTTCATGAAGTAGCCCAGGGACCCAGGCAGCCTCAAGCTGGGCTCAGCTGACTGGCCAGGAGTCCAGCTGGTACAGAGGCACAGGATGGGAAGAGGCTCTTGCTGCTTGCTCCTTTATGCTCTGACCCAGAATGACTCAGGCCCTTCAGCCCTGTGGCCACTGAGGTCATTGTCCAATTTCAGGGGGCAGAAAATATGGGACAGCAGAAAGAACATTGGGAAAACCTAGTTTCCCCCATAGTGGCTTCCATTCTTAGGCTCCCTGACTATTTGAGACAGAGTCTTGCTATATGGTTCAGGCTGTTCTTGAACTCATGAGCCCCTCACCTTGCTGAGATTACAGGCGTGCACCACCACATCAGTCATCCCTGAGACTGAGCTTGAGTACCTTGCTGTAATTTGCCAGGGCTGCCATCACCAATACCCCAGGCTTAGAGGACAGAAGTGCAGTCTCGCTGCTCTGGAGGCTGAGGTCTGAGATCAAGCGTTGGCAGGGCTGACGCCTTTCAAGGGCTGCAGCAGCGATGCCGAGGAGCCTCTCCGCACTCCCAGGAGTTTGCTGGCATCTCAGGCAAGCCCTGGCTTCTGGGCACCACCCCAGTCAGCCTCCAGCTCCCCACAGCTTCTCCCTCAGGTGTATCTGCCACATGTCCCCTTTCCATAAGGACACCACTGGGGTAGGATTCATATCCACCCCACAGCCGGGTGACCTCGTTTTAACTAATTATATCTGCAATGACCCTGTGTCCAAAGAAGGCCCCATTATGAGGCCCTGGGAGCTAGAACTTGAGCATGAATTTGGAGGACACAACTTAATCCACAACACTTGGTCAAGGTCCCATCAATAAGCAGAATAGCATAAACCCCACTCCCATCTAACACTGCCACCCAAGGTGACAATGACCTTCAAGATAAAGGGTTTTAAATTTTTGGAGCTTATGGGTGATGGGAATGAACCATGTTCTTGTGCCTCCCCCAAGACAGGGGCCCCACACACAATTGGGGGGGTATTATTTTAGTATTTATTTATTCATTTATTTTGGCAGGACCAGGGACTGAACTCAGGACTTTGCACTTGCCAGGTAAGCACTTATTCTATTGAGCTATCTCCCTAGCCCCTTATTATATTTACTTTTATTGGTACATATCTGCAGTAATCATTATGGCCATTTCAGGGAGTTGATACATATATGTGACGTTTCTCAATTGTCCCAACACATTTTTTTTAAAGAAAAGAAATATCTTTAAGTGCAAAAGTGAGCCAGTAGGGCCATGGAAATAACTCCATAAAATAAGCACTTGCCTAGTAAGTGCAAGGGTCTGAGTTCAATCCCCAGTCCTGCCAAAAAAAAAAAAAAAAAAAGTAAGCCCAGCATCATGATGCACACTTATGATCCAAACATTCTGGGAGGCGGAGGCAGGAAGATTACAAGTTCAAACCCAGCCAGAGCAACTTAGCAACTTAATAAGATCCTGTCTCAAAATAAGCAAATAAAATTTTAGAAGGACTGGAAAAGTAGCTTGATATGAAGTCCCTGGCCTCAATCTCCAGTGCTGAAAGGAAGAAGGTCGAAAGTTGCTCATTGTTCCCTATACTGTAAATTGCTTAAACATACACTATTCCCCAAAGACATGCACGGCCAGGGAAAGGTCTGAAGAGATGTGTTGTCCACTGATCCAGCCACTCACTGCCTTTGAGGAGGCCAGGGCCACAGGCTGGTCAAGCACAGCTTTCACAGTGCCCTCAGAAGCCCCCAGCCAGGCCTAGCAAGCTGGTCCCAGCTCTCAGGCCCCAGAAGGAATGGAATTTCTAATCCCAGGGCCTAGGCCAGGCTAGTATTTGGGGTCGGAATTTGGAAGGGCTGTAAATAACCAACTTCCTGCCGACGGGTGGTAAAATGGTCACGACCAGGGCCTGCTTCAGCTCCACCCTCACAGCACAAGGTGAGTGCTGCAGGCTGGGTGGTGGGGGGCTGTCCAGTCACCGGGGTCTGAGGACTTTCCCACTCATAGGCTAGGAAGTAGGGAGCCACTGTGTCTGGAGTGCTTAGGAAGACGGAGGCTCCTGGGCCAGAGACAAAGGAGTTCACCACCCCAGCCCCGCAGGCCAGGAGATGCAAGGCCTCTTTGGCCTGCGCCCGTGACTCCGGGACAGCCTTGGGGCCCACAGGGCTGGTGCATTCTCGGTGGGTTGGGGCTCCACCAGTCTATCTCCCGGAGGGTTTCCTCCCCACCCGCCCAAGCTTTGCCGCATCTTTCTGTCCCATAAGCCAAGCCTGCCTGTCCAGGGTGGAGGCATTCTCTGTCTTCCATCTGGTGGAGGGGCATCTTTGCAGACAGAATCCAGAACCAGAGCTGGCATGACACAAGCAAAGACCCATGGGCCGGGACAGTTGCTCCCTGGGGCTGCCTGTGGGGAAGGGAAGGGCTTAAGGGCATGAGTCACTTCCTCAGAGCCGCTATTGGGACACAGCAGGCTCCGAAGCCCCTTTCCCCTGCTGCCTCCATAGTGGGCTGCTGCTCCAGCCTGAGAGCGAAGAAACACATTCAGGGTCGCTTCAGAGGGAGAAGCCAGCCCAGGGTCTCCAGGGTGCAGGGCTGTGGCCACAGAGCTCCCTGCAGCTCAGGCAGGGCCACCCCCACCCCCACCCCCTGCCAATCATCTGAGGAGGGAAAATTCCTTGTGCTGGCCCTGGTCACAGGCAGCCACTGGAGATGGGATAAGAACTCTTTTTTTTCTCCCGGGGGAAGGGGGGTCATGTTGTTCTATATTTATTTAAACACAAAATTTATTTATGGAGCAAAGGAGTGGATACTGGCATTCAGGCCCAGTCAGGAAATGGTCTAGCCTGGTTGTTGTCTGCTGAGAGCACCTTGTTCCCCCATGACTTCATCTGATTTTTTTTTTTTTTTTTTTTTTTTTTTTTTTTTTTTTTTTTTTTTTTTTTTTTTTTTTTTTTTTTTTTTTTTTTTTTTTTTTTTTTTTTTTTTTTTTTTTTTTTTTTTTTGAGACAGTCTTGTTCTGAAGCTCAGATGGGCCTTGAATTCATGGCAGTCCTTGTGCCTCTAGAGTTCTGGAATAATAGGGGTAGCCATCACACCTGGCTCCCCTCTCCCAATTTCCTGCTGGCCACCCAGGATGATGCCCCTCTGACTCTGTGCCCTCCAAGGCCCTCTGCAGGGTGCCCACGGCAGTACCCTTGGAGGCAGGGGCAGTGCTATGACTAGGGTCTTGGAATACGGCATGCCCAGGACATAATCCACATAAGGACTTTACCATCACAATTGTGTCTTAACTTCACAGGTGGGGAAAATGAGGCTCAGACATCGTCCGCAGCCAGGCTTCATGGCTGGTGGGTCAGAGATGGGACCAGAACTCAGGTCTTCCACTCCCAGGTCTGACCTGGCCTGGCACCCTAAGCCTTCTGAACAGATGTCCCAGATTGGCAGCCTGTGGCCCTGATGACACCTGACACCTCCAGTGTCCTCTCTGCAGCAGGAGCCAGCACAAGCCTCCTTGTCCTCAGATTTCCAGGGGGTCCAGGCCCCTTCGACTGATCCCGGCTAATGATCTGAAAGGTCCTGAAGGTTGGTGACAGGCTGAGGGCCCTAATGAGTCACACCAGGGCTGGGACAAGGTCCGCCCCACCCTGGGCTGGGGCTCCATCTCTCACATCTGTATTGTAGCCACTATAGACAAGGAAGGCAGGTGGCCATCCTGTCCTAGGCAGGGCTGTAAGCTGCTCTCTGAGCAGAGGCCATTCTGGAAACATCCCGAATAAGCTCCCAGAGCCGACAGGGAAATTATAGGGTGGGGTGGCGCCAGGCTGGGAACATGGGAGGAACGGCTGGCTGCCCACACCTTCCTGCCAGGATGTGGTGACTGTGGTGACACCTGCAGCCCTGCGCTTGGGGACACTGTGGGGGGACAGCAGGAGAAGTGAGACAACGTTCAGGGTAAAGAGGACCCTAGAGAGACCTGTCACCCCAGAGAGTGAGGGCTGCTCTCCCCTCTGCCTGGAACCTTCCTGGAAGGCCTGGCTGACAAGGCTGCCAGGGGACAAAGGCAGGAAACTTGGTGGGTGGCTGTGCCTGCCCCACAGGAGGCGTGGCATCTCGGTCCCCTCCTTCGGCACAGCTCTTCTGCAGCCAGTACCACCTGCCCTCCCTCCTCTCATGACAGGCAAATGTCTTTTCTTAAAACCTCTCATTGGCTTGTTTTGAGACGGGGTCTCACTGTAAAGCTCAAGATGACCCTGAATTCACACATAGCTTAGGTTAGCCTTGAACTTGTTGCAATCCTCCCACCTCAGCTTCCTATGTGCTGGGACTGTAAACCCACTTCAGTGGCTCACAACCAGTGTGCTCATTCCACATGTAGAGGACTTACCTGGGCGACTCTCCTTGGAAGAAGCGCAGTCATCTCCACCTTGGCTGAGCCTGGCCCTATTTCTGAGTATCGATACCCATGGAGCCGGCTAGGGCTCCTTCCCTCGGTACGCAATCCCAATCCGTCCCGCCGAGGTGCCCATGTGTAGTGTGGAGCAAGTGTTTCTCCAGCCCCATTGCTCCCAAAATGTCATGTATAGCCACACTCCACACTGTCTGTGTCAGCTGGGATGGGGGCCGGGATGGGATCGAACCTCGGGCCTTAAAGTAAGAAGTGTGACTCCCCAGGGCATAAAACATCACACATGGGAGCTGACGCAGAGACCCCAAGACGCTAGTCACTGCCCCTAGCCGTGATGTGCAGATGGCTCTTTCGGAGTCTCTCTCTCTCTGCATCCTGCAGAGGTGACTTCAGGCTCCTCCCTAGTGCAGCTCACAGCACTCCCCTACTTCCTGTCACCCTCACAGCCGCCCAGCCCTGAGCCACGTCCCTCCTCACGAGTTTGGCCCCGGATGGAGGCCTTTGTTCTGTTGGCCACCATTCTAGGTGGACTTAGGACCCCTTGGCTCCCCCCTTGTCTTAGTTACTTTTTGCTCGTTGCTGGGACAAATACCCAACACCCAAAATGAAGGAAGGAAAGGTTTATTTAGTTCACAGTTACTGGAGGTTTCAGTCCATATTCGGCTGAGCCAAGGCTGAGTAAAACAGGGCAGAGAGCATCCAGTTCATGGCGGGGGAACAGCAACAATCGTGACAGAGGCAACAGAACAACCAGGGCAGCAGAGAGCAACAGTGAGAGTCTGTCTCTCTGTCTCTATATCACATCAGGCTCTCTGCCTCAGCCTACCCGCCTTAGGCTACACCTATAATCCCAGAAGTACTCAGACTCATAGTCCCATCAGTACTAAAACACATAATCCCAGGGATCATGAATCAAGTCTCAAACTCCAGAAGTCCCCGCCCAATGATTGCATGAGACTTTGGGAGGACAACTACACATAAACCATAACACTCATATAGAATAGATTTTTATTCTCTCCATGGGTTGAGGTAGACTGGAATTAGCTGGCTAGAATTCTAGTATCTTTTTCCATAGGGTTACAAATACGGATTTCTTGGGCTGAGATGAGGACCCAGAAGGGCTCTCCATGGCAAGCAGCGTCTGTACTAAGAAACATGCAGTGAGAGCTCAGCGCCTGCCCAGCCTATGGGGAACGAGTGTGTGTGAGGCTGGAATGGAGCCAGAGATGGAGCAGTGGAGGGGCGGGGCGTGCCCCGGCACCTGCTGGGCCGCACCGAACGGGGCTGCAGATGGAGGAACGGAGGGGCAGAGGAGACCCCGGCCAGCACAGGAACGCACCAGCTGGGTGGTATTCTTGCAGTCGTCTAAGTTATCAAGAGGAAAACCTCTCGGACATGATGTGAGATTAAAAAAAAAAAAAAAAAAG
>PVJA010055757.1:0-11003 GCA_004027025.1 Myocastor coypus | reverse complement strand
AGGACATGAACATTTCTTTTTAGGAGAAATGTTTATAATAATGAAAAAAACCTATGATCTATCATTCTTCTAAATGATATATCTATAACTTGAAAAGTCATGATAAAATTGAGCTACTGGAACTTTATGAAAATTTACTATTGAAATTAGCCGGGCATGGTGGCGCATGCCTGTAATCCCAGCACTCGGGAGGCTGAGGCAGGAGGATCGGTGCAAGTTCGAGACCAGCCTGGGCTACAAAAGTGAGCTCAAGGCCAGCCTGAACTGCATAGTGAGACCCTGTCTCAAAAAGACCAAAAAAAAAAAAAAAAAAAGAAATCAACTGATATGCTATTGACTGCATCGACATGTAAGAAAAGAAACAAACCGTTTTCTGAACTCTCCTGCTGACATTTTGTAATTCGTTTGAATAGTAATTTGTGGGACATGTTTCTGAATTCTTTTGTAGCTCTTACATTTAACATCGATACTGGTTGCCAAAAGGAGAACATAGCTTTCTGAGATGAAATGTGTTTAATATCACCAAAGATGTATACTCTTCCAGCAACCATTTCTAGAGAAAATAAGATGTTAAAGCAAATGAATATTGAGATTATCATAGCCGGGCGTGGTGGCGCATGCCTGTAATCCCAGCACTCGGGAGGCTGAGGCAAGAGGATCAGTGCGAGTTCGAGACCAGCCTGGGCTACAAAAGTGAGCTCAAGGACAGCCTGAACTGCATAGTGAGACCCTGTCTCAAAAAGACAAAAAAAAAAAAGAAAAAAGATAAGGCACAAAGAGTATCCTATACATGATATTTAACTATTCTGAGACTATAGCATTTGTGCCTCGGAGCCATCTCTCCAGCTCCCGATTGTATCTATTTTCTAATGATTGTGAGTAAAAGTTTAAGTTTTCTATTTCATTTGAAACATTTAAAAATTTTGTAAACAATTTTTGTTTAATGTATATACAGTACAAAATTTAAGTGGAAAGCTCAATGAACTTCAAGTGTTCTTTTATACTTTAAAATTTTATGTCATACAAAATGACTTGGCTATTATTACTATTAAGAGATGAATAATTTACTCATTTATTCATAAATTTTCCATGGGAGAGGGAAGTCTAGTTCTAACTTGATGTTGGTACCTCGCAGATAACAAATACAACTCTAAAGCAGAACTGAGTGTCCTCAACAGGGTAAAAATGGCCATGGTACCATTCAGTGGGTGAACTTGGGGAGATTCTGCCCAAAGTGACATTTTGTGATCAGAATATCTGTAAAACTTCAGCTTGGAGAACTTGCTATTGTAGATGTCCTTACAATAAGGCACTGTTAGAACAGGGAGTCTACGCACTTTGTTCAAGAACCTTCCAGTTGCTGGGCATGGTGACACACGCCTATAATCCCAGCACTTGGGCAGCTGAGACAGGAGGATTGGTGCAAGTTAGAGACCATCCTGGGCTACAAAAGTGAGCTCAAGGACAGCCTGAACTGCATAGTGAGACCCTGTCTCAAAAAGAAAAAAAAAAATTTCCATCCTTACTGTCCTTCGTATCCCTTCATCTAGTTTTGTACCTTGGCTGGTTAGGTCCATTGTTTGGTGAGGTGATTCCACTTTTCAAAAGAGTCTTTCTCACTAGAAAACACTGTTTTCCATGAACTTTTCCCCACAGACTATGTATTAAGTAACACCCCCTCAAAAAATGTTCTAGGTTCCAGAAAAATTTGTAATCCCAGTGTATAGACGCAACTTATTTTCCCCCCTGGCGACCAGAATAATTCACTTCTATGAGTTCATCAACCTCCTTTTTTTGCTTCTTGGTTCAATGGCAGGAGGAGTCCAAAAAGACCAGGAGGTATTTCATCTTCTAGCTCAGTGGACCCACACTGTATTCCTTTTCCAGCATAGTTTTCCCTTGGGAGTTAAGACGTCTACACCAAAGAGCCCAGAGTCACAAAATTAGAAACAGAAACGTTGCTTGTTCATCAATAAAGGTATGAGCAATAATGAGCTCCTTGTATTTCTTCCCATGGATTCCTGGCTCTGGGAGGAGGAGTACCAGACCCTGGTCACTGAGTTAGAGCAAATATCCTACTCCATAGGACATTACTCCTGTGAAGGCTTGACTCCCAGCTAGTGCCATAAATGAGCCTTCAAGGCTGTTTCAAAGTGATGGGGAACATCGTCAGATTGCTGAGTTCTATGCCCTTGAATTTGAGGACTGTTTCAGAGTTGGTACCATAGCCTTATGTTTTCCTACCTGGGCTTTTTTTTTTTTTTTTTTTTTTGTGGGACTGGAGTTCAAACTTACAACCTTGTACTTGCCAAGCAGGTACTTGTGCCACAAAGCTATTTCCCCAGCCTCCCTACTTGGGTCTTGACTTGAGAATTTAAAGCCTGAGCTTACCACTTCATTTCTACAAATTCATTAATACAGTTAAAAATAGCTAAATAACCCCACAGTTGCAAGTACTTAACTATCCAGAGGGGGAACAAGAGAAGAATGTACACAGGCGGACAGAGACTGTAGACAGGGGCTATTCTCACTAGACTCTTCTATTACAGTAGCAGCTTTCTTCTCTCAGGCACCTGACTTCTGATGGATAATAAGCACATGTTTGGGCACTTTGTGTCATGGACTACCATGACCTAGTCGTGGCACATTAGTGCACTTAATGCTAATATTAGTGAAACAGTTTTGCATTCCCAGTCTTAAAGATCTGTTTCCCTTAACTACAGACCTTTCTGACAGAAAATAGAGCCATTTCATATCTTATAGTATAAGGGTTTAATATCAGTGTTAGAATTTAATCTTTTTTAAAAATTCATTTTAATGAGAAAAAAGATAGAATAGAATGAAACAGTTTCAAAACAAGTTAGTAAGATGGTTACAATAATTCATACAATGCATACTGTTGTCTTCATAGTAGTTATTCAGAGGACAAGGTGCAGACCTGATATCTTGTCTAAACAATATTAGTACAAACTTTTATTCTAAGACAAAGTAGATGTATATCTATCCTAACTCTCTTGTGTATGTATTTATGTATGTATGTATGTATATATTTTTCTTTTTAAAGTTTCTAATACTAGGAAAAATATCATACCAAGTCTTATAAGTAGATTATAGGTCAGAGATACAGTATGAATCATAAACCAAAAATATAATTAGATAATATTCAGAAAATTAATTAAATATTAATCAATTAAAATTAAATTAAATATTTCAAAACAATATTCCAAAATTCAAATCAAATCATGAGTCCAACTTAGAGGTCAGAATGTTGTGTATCGTAAGTACGAATCTGTAATTAATTCAGAGTACTTGCATAGTATTCAAATACGTTAATATATACAAAGATATCAACTAAGAAAAAGTTTCCATGGTAGTAAAGAATTACTATGAATAAAACATAACATAAATACTGGAATGACAAATACATGACCAGAACTTCTAACAGTTTGGGGATAGGATATCACACAAAGTTCTAGTATGTTGTGGACAGAGGCACTGCCCATGATGCTTACTGGTGACCTGGTATCACTTGTGGGACTGAGCTACTATTTCCTTGATATCCACCCTGTAGACCCAGACAGAATCATGACCCATAGGGTGGAGGAGAAGTCCCTTTGTAGAATATGCTAATGGACATATTCTGCTTTTGTAAACACAATAATAGTTGAGAGAATGCTTTTGTATACCTCTTCTTCTCCTGTGTTTAATTATTTTCACCATTTGGTGGGTTCTTTCCATTCTCCTTCATGGAGTTGTGGTCATTTTGATCTCTCTCTAGAATATCTTTTAGTAAACTTTTCAGAATTGGCTTTGTCATCATGAAATTCTTTTTTTTTTGTTTAAATTTAACAATGGTTATATTACATATTTTCATCATCAGATCAGTTTAGATTAATACATATAGGTATATAAGATTGATCAAACAATTAAACATTAAGCTTTCTAAATCCACATTACTTTTTTTTTTCTTTTCCCCCTTCTTTTCTTTGAAAGTTGACATATTGCATATTGTCCTCACAATCATTCTGAAATTCTTTAGTTGTTCTTTGTCATGGAAGTATTTCACTTCTCCATTGAACTTGAGAGTTTTGCAAGGTATAGCAGTCTGAGTCGAAATTTGTTTTCTTGAAAATCTTGAAGTACTTTGCTCCATGTGCTTATTGATTTAATGGTTTGTAAAGAGAAATCTGCCGTTATTCTAATAGATTTTTCTTTAAATGTGATGTTTCTTCTCTCTAGAAGTTTTAGTATACTGTTCCTGTGTTGAATTTCTGGGATCTTGATTATTATATGTCTGGGTATGGTTTTAATTGGGTTGATGTAATTTGGAGTTATATATGCTTCAGTTAACTGAATGTCAGATTGCTTCCCCATATTTGGGAAGTTTTCTGCTATTACTTCTGCCCATATTCTTTTTTATATCATTTGTATTGACTCCTTCTTTCTCATTGGTGCTTATTAGTCTTACATTGTTCATCTTTGCATCATCTTCCAGATGTTGGATTATTTTTTCTGGTATCCTACTTAAGAAATCTTTTCTTACCTTTTTGCTAGCTGCAATGGTGTGCTTAAGGTTTGAAAGTCTATTTTCACTTTCACTGAAATGGTTTTGCCAACTTGTGATTGAGGTTTTAAGTTCCTGTATAGCACTTTGAAGCTGCTTCATAGGTTCTATTACTTTACTATATTGTTCATTCAAAGATTCTGTCATTTTTCTATTCTCCTCTATTTTTTTTTTTTTTTTTTTTTTTTTTTTTTTTTTTTTTTTTTTTTTTTTTTTTTTTTTTGTGGGACTGGGAATTGAACTCAGGTGCTTGTGTTTTCCAGGCAAGTGCTTATTCTACTGAGCTATCTTCCCTGCCCCTCCTCTATTTTTTTATCAGTGTCTTTAGAAACACTTATTACTTCTTTTATTATAGGTATTATTTCTTTTTTTACTTCAGAAATTATTTCTGACCTGATTTCCTCTATACCTTCCTGCAGCTGTTTCTTTACTTCAAATGCTGTTGTTTCAGAGATTTCAGGTGTGTGATTACCAATTTCTTCTATGCTATTATGTCCTGTATTTGTTCTGGTTGGGCTCAGGGCCTGAGAACACATCTTGCTCCTTCTCTTTGCCTTCTTTCCTTTGGTGTAGAGCTTTGGTAGCGTTCTTACCTTAACACCAGGTCTGGATCTACCAAGTTCAAAGTTGTCCAGGTGGGTGTGGCTTGGGTCTGGCTGCTGAGCTCCACTTCTTCCTGCTGCAGCTCTTGGAGGCAAACCTGCTGTGCCACTCTGGCAAGATTTTTTGCTCCTGGATCATCTGGGTGGGTCTTTTCTCTCCTCTCTCTGCAGGCAGTTCTAATGCAGTTTTCCACACTGGGCACTCTTGGACCTAGTTTCTGGGTCAGATGAGTTTCCAGCAGGCCCAGGGAGGTCTACATCATACGCTGGGCCTGGTTGCTAGGTCAAATGAGTTTCCAGTGGGCCCTGAACAATCTCACTTAATATCAGTATTAGACTTTAGGCAAATCTAGGAGGAGCTGTGAGAGTGCATTCTCCATAGGAAAGTCAAAAGGTTTGAGAAGCTCCGGCTAACCGCTGCTGCCCACAGCACAAGTGTCGGCCATGTAAACAGAACAGTTTCCAGAAGTCTGAGAAGCTGGGTACACCTGGCTGCCAAGGTGGGTCCTGGGGTGGGAGCTGGAGTGGGGGGGTGTCTTAGTTACTCTCCTGTTGTTCTTGGGACAAATACCTGACATGCAAGCTTAGGAAAAGAAAGGTTTATTTATTTTTTATTTTATTTATTATAGAACCTTTGTTTTTATTCACTCATTTTTATGGCCGGCTCAGCCCGCCCCTAAGGGCAGGACTGGCGCAGCATGTGGTGCCAGGGATCGAACCGCGGTCCCTGAAGCCGCCCAAGCTTCCCCAAGCAGGCACTTTAGACCACTGAGCCATCCTGCCGGGCTCAGGAAAGGTTTATTTAGCTCACAGTTATTGGAAGTTTCACAGTTTAAAGCAGCCTGAATTACAGAGCAAGACCTTGAGACACTGTGCCACCATGTCCAGGATGACCCACTCCATACCTCCATAGAGGCCACCAGGCCTGGGGAGGGTGGGGAGGTGTATGATGTCAGTTTAAAGGTTCCACACCTTGCTGGCCCTGCCCCTCAAGCCCTGCCCTGGTCCTCTAGCCCTGTCCCTTGAGCTGCATGCTTGACAGCTCCATCATTTACATGAGGCTTTGGATGAACAACTAGATACAAATCATAACATTCCATCCCTGGACCCCCGAAGTCTCATGTATATCCCTTTCTACAAAAGGCATTTTAGAGGAAGATAGCTCAGGGGCACAAGTGCTGCCTGGCAAGTGCGAGGTCATGAGTTTGATCCCTGGTTCCGAAAAAAAAAAAAAAAAAAAAAAGTTAAGCATTTATAAAATTTGGGGCTGGGGAGATAGCTCCTTGGCACAAGTGCCTGCCTGGTGAGTACAAGGTCATGAGTTCAAACCCCAGCTCCGCAAAAAAAAAAAAAAAAAAAAAAAGGGCATTTTAGTTAGCCTGAACTTCATAGTGAGACCCTGTCTCAAAAAGACAAAACAAAACAAAACAAAAAACTTGGCTTTTTAGTCCATCCCTAAGAGTTGTCAAGGTCCCAACAGTTTCAGCATTGCTGAAAAGTCCAAGTCCCAAGTTTCCTCCGAGATTCAAGGCAAACTCTCAACTGTGAGACCCTGGGGGGACAACTAGGTACAAACCATAACAGGGAGGAATGTGCACAGCCTCACTATCTGTTAGAATGCCATGCCTGGGGACACAGACACAGTGTCCAACTGTCACATTCTGCTGATACCAGAGTCATCTCCTTTGGCTTCTTCCTGCTTCTTCCTCCCTCCCTACCTTTGCACAGGTTTCTCTCTTTGTCTTATTCATCTGGAACCATACAGGAAACTGGACTGAGAAATATGGTTCTAGCCCGAAACAGAAGCAAGGGTGCCATATCAACAGCAGAAGAGTTCAGCACAATGTCCTATGGTAGGAGATTGGTTAGATAATTAATGGTTAATCATATAGCAAACTTTTATGCACATGTATGTATTTGGCTACACACATGTGTGTGCATGTGTGAGGTGTGATCAAAATACATGGTGAATGTGCAAATTTTTTTAAAAAATTATTACAGCATGCCAGTGAGATAGCTCAGCAGACTAAGCACTTGCTTATGCAAGTGCAGGGACTGGAATTCGATTCCTGGTACCACAGGCCCTGCTGGCCCTGTCCCCTGATATACTGAGCTGGCCACTGAGACCTGGCATGGTTTGTATTATAATCCCAGCTCTTGGGAGGCTGAAAACAGGAGAATCACTTAGAGTCTGAGCTATGTAGTGAAACCCTGTACCAAATACATTTAAAAAATTATTATAGCAAGAGAATATTGGCTTTAATCTTTTTCAGAATACTTCACTTTATTTCTAACACACTTATCCCATCATTCTTGCCACATTTGAAAGGAGTTCTGGGGGGGTTTTTAGTGAGTGTATTTAGAGGTAGGGTCACAGTATAGTGGATGCTGCTGTTGGTACCCAGCGGGAAGGTAGGCCTGTGAAAACGTTACAGTGTGTCTTCATTCTTCTTATTCACCAGATTAGGCACTGTGAGTTATTTGGCTCGTCCCTAAAGTCAAAATGACCATGAAAGGCATATCTTCTGAATAGTCAGGATCTTCAGACAGCCACAACTAAACACATGAAAGAGGACTTCCAGAATTGCTTCAGAAAGTGGCAAGAATGAGGAGTAAATGTGTTTGAAGTAAGAAGGAATATTCTGAGGGTTATTACTGTAGTGAAATGATGGTATCAATATCTTAAATATTGACTTAATACTGTTATCTTTGGATCGCACCACACACACGTGTGTGTAGTCAGTCCTCCATATTTGTGGGTTTTGCATCCAAAATTGAACTGAGAATTGAAAAAAAGAACCTGCATCAATATTGAATATACACTAAGTTTTTCCTTGAATTTATTTTTTCTGTAATGTAGTATAGCAACTATTTCTGTAGCATTGGCATATTGGATATCATCATCAATCTAGAGATAGTATGTGAGAAGATTACATAGGCTCTGCATAAATATTATATCATTTTATATAAGGGACTTAGACACCCTCAGACTTTGATATCCCTAGGAATATCTGGAAAAAATTCCTCATGGATAGCAAGGGAACACAGCATGTAGATAGACAGAGATTGATTTATTGAAAGGAATTGGCTTGCCTGATTTTGGGGGCAGGTTAGCAAATCTGGGATCAGTAGGGAAGGCTATCAGGAAATGCAGGCTGTCCACAGCAGAATTTTTTCTTGCAGGTCACTTCAGACCCATTTGTAGGGCCTTTCAGTTGATTGAACCAGGTCCACTCAGGTCATCCTGGATAATTTCCCTTATTTAAAGCAACTGATCCTGGCTTTTATCACACCTACAAAATACCTTCATGGCAATGTCTAGTTTAGTGTCTGACTGAGTACTAGGGAGCTGTAGCCCAGCCATGCAGACACATAAAGCTGACCATCCACCACTGTTTAGGAGGAAGAGGATGAATATGTATAATGTGACAATTAATCATGTTGTAGAGGAACATTTATGATGTAAGAAAGTATCCATGAAATGTTACATTATGTAGGCAGGTTATAAAACAGTATGTAGAGTATCACTATTTGCATAAAAGCATAGTAATTTAAGTGTAGACAAAATGAAACATTGGACTATGTATACAACTACTTCCTCCTAGGTCAAAGAGAAGAAAAGTTTTTTTTTCTTTTCTTTTTTTCTCAAGCAATATATTTTTAAAATTTTATTTTATTTTATTTCTTGTTTCAGAACTTTTGTTTGTTTATTTATTTATTTTTATGGCTGGCTCAGCCTGCCCTGAGGGCAGGGCTGGTGCAGCCTGTGGTGCTGGGGATTGAACCGCGATCCCTGCAGCCACCCAAGCTTTCTCAAGCAGGCACTTTAGACCACTGAGCCATCCCGCCGGCCACAAAAATGAGTGAATAAACAAATAAAGGTTCTGAAACAAGAAAAAGAAAAAGAAAAAAGAAAAAAGAATGAAATGTTAGCTTAACATTTGAAAGTAGATCACAAATTAATAAGGAAAAGTGATAAAAACCATATGATAATATCAGTAGATGCATAAAGCCCATTTAATATAATGTATTCCTAATAATAAAAGTTATGACAAAATAATAGACCACACTATCACATGAAATTGTTCAGAGGGGCAATTACTGAATACTGATAGAATGAGTAATATAAACATTCTGCTTTTTGCTTATGTGTATTTTCTAAATTATTTACAATGAAAAAATGCCATTTTATAATAAGGAAAAATTGTAAACCTTCTGTTTGAGATTTGTTGGGAAAACTTGCTAATTAAAGAACATAGAGGTTTCCCGAGGCATAAGGGGTGCAGGGTAGGAGGCTTCCTCTCTCCTCTTTCCCTGTCTACTCATAGGTACCAGTTATTTGCAAGACAGGAAACTCTGAGTTCTCCCTATGAAAAGCTTCTCTCTTATTTCTCTCCTTAGCAAGTATGAGTGAATTCTGTGGGTGAGATGCTGAAAATAGGTGTTTAATTTAGTATACACAGTGGAGAGAGCCTTTAATATAATATTAATTCGTTGCTCAAATTAGCAAGGCTTAATAACCATACAAGCCATCAGGAATCCTGGTGTGACTCAGAATGACATCTGCATTAACGGTCTAATTAATAATGTATATGTTAATAAGAATCTCATTAAAGCCAGGGCACAATTATCAATGTAGGATGCAGTTCCTTAGTGTCTATGGCCCAGTATATTGCTTTGCTGATTCCAGTTGTAATTTCTAGTGATGAATGACCTTTTTAGTCTCATTAATTGATTTAGGAGGTAGCGATTAGTGTAAAAACTCAACTCCTTTGAAAGTACAGAAGCCACTGGTAAGACAGTGATGATTACAAATCAGGAGGAGCCATGCAGCTCCAGCAGGCACCGTGGGTGATAGGAGCAGGCAGACAGGTAAAGCAAACGCACTCATCCGTGGTCCTGTGCTGTACCCAGGCCTCGGTATCTGACTCCTCTGTAACACCCTTTTAATATGATCAAATCAATGGTGCTTAACTTTTATGAAAGAATATTTTTCAAAGCACCAGAAAGTCAGCTGACGCTTTTGGTCAGTTTTCCCTTCGATGTAGCATCTTTTTGCAAGTTTTCCCATTCCCATTTTAATTTTACCAAAATTATTTCCATGGGGTTGGGGATACAGCTCAGTGGCAAGAGCATCTACTCGGCAAGCATAAGGTCCTGAATTTGGTCCCCAGCACCACAAAAATAAATAAATAATAAATAAAATAAAACTTTCCAACAAGGCTGTTTTTTTTTTTTATCATAAACACTTTATTTCTTAATCAGTTTTTATTTTTTAAACTGACTCACGATAATATTTGCCATTGTCCTTCCTCTCTTTTCTTTCTTTCTTTCTTTCTTTTTTGACTAGCAGTTGATCGAGAGCTTCATGCATGCTAGATAGTCTACCACTTAAGCATAACCCCTTCCTTTTTTATTTTGAGATAGTGTCTTATTAGGTTGATTGGGCTGATACTGGGGATTAACCCCAGGACTTCACACATGCTAGGCAACTGCTCCACTGACGAGCCACATCCCTTTTCACTTTATTTTGAGGCAGGGTCTTGCTAAGTCTGTAAACTTCCTGGCTGGCCTCAAACTTGCAGTGTTCTTCCCTCAGCTTCTTGAGTAGCTGGGGCTATATGTGTGTGCCCCTTCACTCAGCTGGCTTTTTTCTTCTCAACAGCAGCTGTTTCCTAATCCAAGTTTCCTGAGCCATCTTAAGCAAGCCAATGTCATATCAAGAAGGGTAGACTCTCTGGTCAATAAAAATGTCTACCACTGTCTACTGTATTTTGTGCTGACTTTTGCTACCAGATATTTTGATCATGTGCTGGGTAAATGGTCCAGAATTTACC
>PVJA010055756.1:0-11062 GCA_004027025.1 Myocastor coypus | reverse complement strand
AAAAAAAAAAAAAAAAAAAAAAAAAAAGAAATTATCGGTCTGAGTACTGCTGGGAAATACAGGTGTGGCCTGAGGGGGATAGCCTAAGGCAGAGAGCCTGATGTCATTTAAAGAGAGACAGAGAGACAGACTAGCACTGTTGCTCTGCTACCCTGGTTGGTTGGTTGCCTCTGTTGCGATTGTCGCTGTTCCACCACCATCAACTGGATGCTATCTGCATTGTGCCTCTCTGCCTTGGATCTAGCCGAGTATGACTGAGACCTCCAGGAACTACGAGCTAAAAAAGCCTTTCCTTCCTTCATTTTGGGTGTCAGGTATTTGTCCCAGCAATGAGAGAAAAGTAACTAAGATGGGGTTAGAGTGCTGGAGAGGTTGTTTCAGTGTCCGTATTCTACACTAAGTCTTCAGCGATTTCTCCAATGTCTTGACCCTGTCCCAGTAGCATTCTCAGCTGCTTCTAATTTGGTGTTTGTGATGGGGCCAGAGATAAGTGGGTCTCATATTTTCTACTCAAGTCCCAGACTTAGGCCGAGTCTCTGCACCAGAGTCTCAGGTAAAACAGCGTGGGTGCTCCGTCTCTCCTCAGAGGAGCTTTTAACCCTTTCAAAGTTAGGGTGAAGAATTCCCTTGCTTGCCTTGTGATTTCATAGCTAATGGCTAAAAAGAAATTAGATTTTATAGACTTTTATCATTGTTATATTAAGGAGTATTCTCTTGTGGCTTTCTCTCTCCTGAGTGGAAGAAGAACAAGTATTATCTGAATGCCAGTTATATGCAGAAAGTGTCCTAGGTCCTATCGGTTGACTGCACTGTGACTTGTTCCTTCTGATGAGTTCTTCCTTAGCTGCCAAGGCTTTTCCCACTTGTATTTCTGTTTTGGAAAATCCGCTTCCTAGATTTGCCTTTTAACTTTCAGTGCCCCAACTCTTTGGGCAAACAGAGTGCAATCCTCTTTTTGCACTCAACCATCTGGGACACTGCCACCTAGTCCCAGCCCTAGCCCAGCACCGTTAGTCTGAAAGGACACATTGGTTTTGTCACTTAAGTCACTGTGATGGGGTGATCAGGCTGTCAGAGCTGCCAACTCAGTCAAGAAGGGAACCAGGTCACACATGCCTTATATCTAGGATCAGATTTGTACTTTTCAGTTGTATGGTGTAAGCAAGTCACCTTCACTCCAGATCCCGTTTTTCTGAACTGCAAATTAGAGATTGGACTAAATTCTTGGTTGGGTTGCGAGCTGGGGGTAGGCCAATAATTTTTGGAGGTTTGGAATTTCTACGGCCACATTCATGTTTTTATTATAGAGGCAATGAAATGGCAGCTACCATCATGTGAGGTCAGGGGAGACTGTTCAGTGTGGTGCTTAGGCTTGGGGAGGAGGGAACCACTGCTGAGCTTCTCAGCCTTGTAGACAGGGTCACCACCCTGCACCTGCCCTGGGAGCCTCATCCCAGGCAACTCAGACTTCACGGAGTTTACTTGTAGAGCTTCTCCTCAAGTGTCTGCAGGAAGAAATGGTTTCAAGAAAAAGGCGTCCACTTAAATCAGACCCAGATTGCCTGGTATTCAGGGACAGAGCTGTCGGGGCAGGGAGGGCAGAACCTTGTGGAGTGAGGAGCTCCTCTGAGTCTTGACTGTGGCACTTGTTACATGGGTGTGTATGTTCGTTGAACTTACCAGACTGTATCTGATGGGTGAGATGTGCGGTATGTAAATTATACTCGAATAAAATTGATTTGGAAATTGAAAACCACTGTGTCAGACCAGTGTCTCTCCAGTTCTTGAATATTCATGCTCTTTTTAATTAGGCTGAAATCTAAATCAGTGTTTAGCTACTTAGAGTTTAAAAATAACAAATAAATAAATAAATAAATAAATAAATAAATAAATAAATAATAAATCCACCCATCCAGGAGATGCAGGTAGGGCGAGAGAGGAAAGGGAGAGACAGCTTGAAAGTCAAAAGTATCTAAAAATGCCATGTGCGCCTGCAGGCTCCCCACGATGAATGTGATCTCTGTACGCTAAAATATGTGCCAATAAACATAGTGCAGATCAATGAATTAGAGTGGGAAAGGATAAACTGAAACAATGGCAATATCAGAATCTGCTCTCTTATTTTGGACGCCTGAATAGAAAGCACATACCCAAATCCCAACAACTCAGCATTTACATTTGCATTGACTCTGCTTCTTCTAATCATCTGAGGAAACACCATGGGATGGGTATCTGCCTTTCTTACATCCCATCTTGTCCCTGGCTTTAGAAAGATGCAAGCAAACCCTCTGACTCCCAATGACATCATGTTTCCCCAAATCTGCTCATTTCTTTGTCTCTCCATTCCACTTCACCTTCAAATGTCTCACAGGATTCTGTCCTTGAGATCCCAGGGGAGAGTCTGTCCAGTGCAACCTTCACAGTAGAGCTGTGTGAGTCAGGACCCTGTGTCCCTATAAAGTCCTGCAGAGGTAGTGAGTCCCTGCTGTGGATCCAGTCAGCAAGGGAGGAGCACAGTGATGGCAGAGGCGTGGGTCACCCTGCTTGTTCAAGGCCCAGGTAAAGGAAGGGAAATGTCCATCTTCCCTTGTCTGTCTCAACCCTACTTGTCAGCCTCTACTTCCTTTCTTCACTTTTTTTGCCCTGGAATCCTTGTCCTGGGGTCTATTCTCTGTTGCCATCAGGCCTCATCATTCTCCTGCATGTGTCCTCCCACCATGGCTCTGCACCCACATGTCAACCCTGGAGGAATCTGGCTGTGAGCTCGACCCCCCTGGTGTTCAGTAGTTTGCAAGCACAAGTGGCTGGAACCTTCAGATTGGAACCATGTCCCAGTGTTCCCTGGTCCCTGGACCAGTACCCTGGAGCACAGTACACCCTCAGGGAGAGCTTTTGACCCTTCATGCCCTAACTTGAGCCTTTGGCCCAGCCCAGCACCTTGAAATCGCATCTGTTCCTGCTCCTCCTCTTCCTCTTCCTCCTGCTCCTCCTCCTCCTCGTCCTCCTCCATCTTCCTGGCCTGGTTTGCAGCCAGCACCAAGAATACCTGCCTAAAAGATTTCATTCCAAGGCTGGTCCCATGTCCTGGGCTCCTGGCTGATGCCTTTTTCCTACCTCTCCTTCACTGGGCCATCTGGTTCAGGCACTGCTCTTGTCTTTCCAGTCTGGAGTCTGTTCACTGAGTCTGTGCACCATCCAACTTGGTCCCGCCATGGTGCCAGGCCAAGAGGACAGCCACGATGCTGCTATTTCTGACCTAGTGGAGGTCTCAGATAAGTATGTGGGCCATTACAACCCCCTGGGACAAGTCCTGTGATGGGGGGACACAGGGGCTATGGGAATATGACAAGGTCCAGGGTGATGTCAAGAACTAGCCAAGAAAGAGCAGAAGCGAGTTTCTGGCTCAGGGAGCAGCATCTATGAAGCTCAGAGGGACAAATACACTGTCCAAGGAATCCATGTGACTTAGAAGGAAATAAGTACAGGAACCTGGCAATATTTAAGGACATGTTCTCCCCAGCCATAGCTGGAGTTAAGTATTTAACTGTGTGGATGCTTGGTTCACTGGCGAGCTTTGTTTGCTCCCAGGGTCTTTCCTCACAGTCTCTCTCTCAGTGGCATTCATCTCTGCAGGGGATAAACGCCATTATCCATAAAGCATTGAGAAGACACCGGCCAAGGTACAAACAGTTTAATTGAGCCTTCTGTGTGTGGGTGGCAGAGAAGCTGAACTCCAGGGGACCGTGGGATTTCATTATTGAGACATTTGCTCTGGGAAAAAAAAAAGCAGAGTGCTTAAGTCAATAGATTACAAAAACAGCCCCTGGTTACCAGCTCTGCCAGTGAAGTGCCTCAACTCCAGAGTGAGACACTGCCAAGATAGATGGTGTGTGAAGAAAGCTCTAGAAGGGAAGTGCAGAGGCTCACCTACTCCTCCATCCCTGATAGCTCCAGCCCCTCGCTCTGTGGGGTTGCCTCGCCCAGCCCTGGATGAGGCAACCACACAGACGTGGGAGAGACTCTGAGGATACCGAATTTTCAAGAACTTGGGTGAACTATATCTCTTTTTCATAGTCATGTCTTCTTTGATTTCTGACAAATGATTGGTGTAGGGACAGGATTAGGGGGTGTGTCTTGTGGAAGGAAATGCGAAGTGAGCGCTCAGAATCTGAAGGAGAGAGTGACAGGAAGTGAGGATGGAAGGAGAGGAAGGCGGTAGCATGTGGCTCATGCCTGTGGCTTCTTAAAATTGTTCAAAAGAGAGCCAGAGCCCCCCATATGGACTTTGAGTACGTCAGCTCAGAACACAGGAGAGCATCAGCACCAGAGGACAGGGTTGTAGGCTCCTAGGGCAGGGAGAGAGTAGAAACTGGTGCAGACGACTGAGCGTACGTGTGTGCGCATGTGTGCGTGTGTGCATGCGTGCATGTGTGTGCGTGTACACACACCAGAAGCCAGTGTGAGCATCCTAGGCTACTTCAGCTCATGGTTTCCTGATAGCAGATAGGGGGCCTTCTCAAGGCCCAAGGTTCAAGCAAGTGCACTGTGTTCTACTGGAAACCCAGGGCTTCTTGGATGAGAACATTTCACCTAAAGCATGAGGCTCCAGCAGTTCCAAGTTTCAGAGAAACTGCAGACCCAAGTTCTTTCTTGATGCGCCTCGCAGTGTGTCCAGACAGATGGCTGGAAACAGGCATGTGGCTGGCCAATGCCTGCAGTGTGGCCTGCAGATGTCTGTCTCCCACATCCAGTCCAGATGGGGCTGGGGCTGTCGCCCTGGGGGCTTGATCTCAAAAGGACTGGGCTGCAGATGGCTCTCTTTCTGCAGAGGAAATGCTCTGGGTTTCATTTGTGAGATGGCGACACAGTCCTGCTTCAGAAGGTCCTGGCAGGAGTGAGGCCACCCCCTGCCAGGGCATCCGGGAACGTATTCTGATTCAGACCTGGACTCCATGTTGTGCAAGCTCAGCCTCTGTCTAGCCTGCTAGCTGCACATCCTTGGCTCTCAGTTGAGAGGCCAGGGCCGCCGCCTGTGGCTTCTCCAGCAGAGAAGGTTGGATGGCAAGGGGCCTTTTGCAGGCCCCTCTTAGAGGTTCCAACCACCCAGAGAGAGCAGAGACCAGAGAGGGAGGCAGCAGTGTGAGGGGGCACCCAGCCCCAGGCACTGAGCCTGGCAGCTGTGCTGAAGTTGGCCATGTTCCTTTCTACATAGCATCACCAAAAGACAAAGGAGGGGCACTGAAGAGACCAGACTGGGATCCATTGTCAACCGCAGAGACACTGTCTGTGGTCCATGCTAACCCCTGGGAAGGCAGAGACATGCACCTGTCCAGCAAGGGAGGTCGGGGCTTTGCCCTTGATGTTCTATACCCTCACCAGATATCACTCCTGACGTTGGCATCTAAGTGTTTGCCTGGTATCTCCATGCAGAGCCCAGAGTCACAGTCCAGAAACTGGCCCTGATGCCCTGTACCAGACTTCTCCACCCTGCCCTTCCTGTCTCAGTACAAATTAATCCTTCCCAGAACTCAGATGAAACAGTTTCCAGTGGCCCTGCTCCGCTTCCTGGTGCTCTTACTGTCTATGGAATCCACCAGCAGGTCCTGGTAGCCTCAGAGTACACCAAAATCTGCCCAGCTCTTAGTATCTCCACAGCCACCACCCTGGTCTGAGCCACTGCCACGTCTCACAGCAGCAGTGAGCAGTCCCAAGCACAGGCTCGGTTAGGTCACTGTTCTGCTGTAAACCATGCAGTGGCTTCTCACTGTGTCAAGAGTAAAAATCTCAGTCACCTGGTGGGTCCTGCATGCTCTTGTCTCTGCACACTCTCTGACTTCATTTCCCGACCTGCTTTGCAAGTTCCTGCCTCAAGGCCTTTGCACTTTTTGTACTTCCTTAGCTAACTCCTTCAGAGCAGTCCAATGGTGGCTCCTACCAGCTCCATGCTGACCAAGGCCCCAGCACTATGTTCACTCACGATTGCTCAGGCAGATGGTATGGGACCCCTGGCCTCACCTTTCCAGTAATGTTGATGGTTTCCTCCCATGAGCACTTGCCTCTGCCAATAAATGCATAACGCTTCCATGGAACTGGTGAGGAGAACTTGAAACTTGTGCCTGGCTCCCATGTCCTTTAGGTATGCTTGGCAGGGTTTCCCCAAGTCTTCCAGCAGGACTGAATCTCTGCTGTCCCCAATTATTAGCTGACTTGATTGCATCCACTTGACTCCCTTCCTTCTAGTTCCTGTCTCACTTCCCTGCATTCTTGACTTTATGAGGATCACCTTTCAAATAGGTCATTTGTTCCCAAATCATCATTTCGGAGTCCCCTTCTGAGGGACCAAAGGAAAGTCACCCAATGACCAGAGACTCATGCAAAGTCCCACTTTGCCAGAGAGCATAATGTTTTTGTCTTCCACATGGGTAAATAACTACTGTAGTTCTGGAAATGTGAAATCAAAGATTTCATGGAGGACAAAAAAGATGTCGTGAGTCTATATAATCTCTTTCTGTCTCTCTCTTTTCTCTCCCTCCTTCTCTCCCCCCACCTCTACTACCTAGTCGCTGTAAGTTAAGCAGCTTCCTTGCTACATGTCTCTACCATGATTTCCCATCTTGCCACCAATCTAAAAGTGATGGACCAACTGACCATGGACTGAAACCTCTAAAGTGTGAGTCAGAACAATCCTTTCTTCATTTTGTGTTGAATGCCTCTAGCACTTTATCATAGTAATAGAAAGCTCACTAACTCCAAAAGGGCTTGGTGATGAAAGGTTAGTGGTTGTAGTTTGGGGCATCAGTTTTGGCACTAACGGTAAAATGTTCTTATGGGAAATAAGGCCAACTGAGATGGGTCCAGTTTTAATTACAGCTGATTTTACGTGGGGCCCTGGCACTTTCTCTAACTTGAATTTATGTACAGGGATTGGTTCTAGGGCTCTTCCTGGGTACCAAACTTTGCAGGTGTTTCAATTCCTTAGAGAAAAGGATACAGTTTTTGTACAGAACTTATACACATCCTTTTGTACACTTTAGGTCATTATTAGGTTCCTTAAGATACTACAATGTAGATTCTATGTAAATAGTTGATATACTTTATTCCTTAGAGGATAATGAGAAGAGGATACATATATGTTATTTGAGGTTCATTGAATCCGTAGGTGTGGAACACATAGATCTGGAGGGCCACCTATAATTCTTTTTTTGGCACCAGGGATCAAAATCAGGACCTTATGCTTGCCAGGCAGGTGCCTATACCACTGAGCCATCTCCCCGGCCCTCAACTATAACTCTTAGTCCACCCCTGAGCTGGAAGAATATAGTGAGTTCCTCTGTTGAGTACAAACATTTGTTCTTTCCTTTCAAGCCTTTCACTTTGGTCCTCTTTCTATTTTTCCCAGCAATGCTGGCAACAAAAGAGAAGTGAATTAGCTCAAGTTGATTGGTTTTTCCACTGGATGTAGGAGATTTTGCTTTTGGAGCTTTCCTGAAGCCCAGGCATCCGAGTTTAAGCAGCAGCCGCCTTTAGCCTGCTGTGAGGGCTGGAGGTGGGGTTGGGCTTCCCTCTGCCAGCACTCAGCTCGTCACTGCTCTGGAGGACATCTATCAGGACTTACCTAGAAGGAATCTGGGCAACGGGGCAGAGTGACTGATGGGGCACACGTGCAGTGGGCACACTTGCCACATACGTACAGTAGCAAGTGGTGGCTTTTCACAGCTCTTCAGACCTGACTTTTGTCTGTGACTAAATAGATGCTTAAAAGGTGACATCCGTGTGGCCATCACCATACGTGCTGTCTTCCCGGGAGCTTGAGAAGATGCCTGGCACTGGACCAGCCCTGTGACTTGGAGTGAGTCATCTTACCACACAGCGCTTCATTTTCCCTGCAGTCTGAAGTGGAGCCCCGAGGTTCTCTCAGTTGCATTACTGCATCTGAAAGTGCCCAGGTCTGAGTGGGCCCACAGCACATTCTCAGGTGTGTCTTTCTTTCCTCGTCACCAACTTATTTTCCAGTGCTCAGAACAATGTAGCGTGGGTAGCTCTTATGCAGCTGGTCGCGAGGGCAGTGCCACAAATAGGGCTGGTTTGAATCGCTGCCTTTCCAAAGGCGCCCTAGGTCAGCTTCTTAGGAAGTCTGAGAGACAAACCTCAGACTGTGCTCATTCTTTTCCAGATGGAAAATGGAAAAATGTAGCCAAGCATTCAAATGTTTGGTCTATAAAACACTCAAAACATTGAAATGTTTGGTGTTGGGAGAACAAGGTGCCATCCAAGCATGTGAGTGTCATAAAGTCATAGGACCCTGGGACCTTGAATTTCACCCAGGGACTTAGGAGAAATAACCCAGGCTTTGTAGTTGAGCTGATTTTTTTCCCTCTCTCTGTCTTTCTTTTCATTTTTTTTTTTTAAAGAAAACATATCTGAGTTTTATCCTCACTCCAGAAGGTTAAAAAGAAAGTTGTTTTGAAATTAGTTGATTTACAGTGGCTAAATGGGGTTCTTAGAAATTATCCAAATTAATAGCCTTGTAAGTATTAAGTTGGTATTTGCTCCTTATTTTAACCAATCTTGGTTCAGAGGAAATTCTGCATCTATTTCACGGAAAAAGGAAAGTAAAAATTACTTGTTTTCAATATTGCATAGGCTGTGTTCGAAGTTAGATTTTATTTAATGACTAAATAGGATGGTTTTTGTCTGTGACAAAATAAATGCTTTCATCTACAAGTCACTAACAGCAGTATAGTTTGCCATCATCCCCTATACACAGCTTTGTTTTTGATGCCACTCAGAGAAATTCCTAGATTAAGTTAATCTCTTTAATGCTGAATTTTTGGATAGTTTGGAAGGAGTAGCTGAGACTCCTTCAGGAGGAACACTTGAGTAGAGAAGGAACATTGTATAGCTTAGAAAGATAAATCCTAGCTCCTCAATGGGACTGCTGAAGTAGAAACAAAAATAGATCATCTTGGGCCAGCCACAAAGCTCAGTGGATTAAAGTGCCTGCAAGCAGGCACAGGGACTTGGGGTTCCATCCCTGGGCCTGCCGTGCCAGCCCCACCGCCAGGGCACACTGAGACGGCAATTGAAATTAGGTGTGGCGACTTGTGCCTGTAATCCCAGCTCTTGGGAGGCTGTAACCAGGCAGATCAGCATGAATCCGATCTAGCAGTGAGACTCTGAGCACCCTGTAGATCCTTCCTTAAAAAATAATAAAAAAAATTAAAAATAGATCATTTGGGGTTTAGTGCTTGATTAGTGATTGATGGAGTTGTGGGATTGTCCTTTGGGGTCAGGTCTGGCTAAGAGGGAAGAGATAAAAGAGCTGGCAGTGAAAAACAAGGCCCTGTTTCCACTATGTATCACTATGTTTCCATGCTGCTAAACCTCTTCACTCCAAAAATCTTGTCCAATAGAAGTGTTCATGCCTCAACTTCTTGCAGAATTCACCCAGTGGTAGTCAGGCTGAACGTGAGTGTTTAGGAAATGGATGAATAAATGAGGCAGTGAATGAACTGATTCATCCTTCCCGCCAGATGGTAGTCTTCCTTTAAAGAGACTGGTCAAGCAGTTAGAGTCTTAGGATGTGCACACAGAAACAGGTGGTAGAGATTCACCTGTTCGTTCAATTCTTTCATTTTTTTTTTTTTAGAATTTTTTATTTTATTTTATTTATCTTTTCTTGTTTCAGAACTT
This sequence comes from Myocastor coypus, assembly GCA_004027025.1. Classification (NCBI taxonomy): domain Eukaryota; kingdom Metazoa; phylum Chordata; class Mammalia; order Rodentia; family Myocastoridae; genus Myocastor; species Myocastor coypus. Next base: position 1,369 of record PVJA010055756.1, on the reverse strand, counting down.
TTGTTTGTTTATTTATTTATTTTTATGGCCGGTTCAGCCTGCCCCGAGGGCAGGGCTGGCGTAGCATGTGGTGCCAGGGATCGAACCGCGGTCCCTGCAGCCGCTTAAGCTTTCCTCAGCAGGCACTTTAGACCACTGAGCCATCCTGCCGGGCCCCAATTCTTTCATTGATAATGAAAATCTTGGAGAGATAAAATATTTTGTGCTCATCACCCAGGCAGTGATGTATAAACTCGAGGATGTGACCATGGGAAGGACTCCAGCTCTCCCATCTATTGTACCAGTGTTCTCTCCATTCTGTCCTGTGGTTCCCTCACCCAATACAATATTGTTTTCTTGCTTGGAGAGCAACAATGTGTGGCCCTGGTGTTATGCAGGGTGGGTCCCATGTTGCTAGAATTTTAACTTCCAGGTAGGTACTATTTTCCTTGGAAAGTTCTTTAAGCTATCAGAATTTCCTTAGACTTCTAAACTTCATAATTATATATATATATATATATATATATATATATATATATATATATATTCCAACCACTGTACCAATGAACTTTCTGTAACAGTCAATGAAGTTCTACCCATCCTACAGAGGCCTTACTGTTTCCATGGTGACTAATGCATTGCCAGGTGGGGAGTACAGAGAGGAAGTTGGTGGAGGATTAAAAAAAATCCCACACACTATATGTGAATAAGCAAAATGTGGCATTAGATGGGGTGGGAGGAAGGCCACAGCATTTTAAATTGATGCCTGTTTAGGAGAAGCTGTACATCTGACCCGAGGAGTGGCCGTTCACAGCCATGGAGACTTTGCAGTCTCCCCAGGTAGGCAATGCTGCCTCACTGCTGCTGCCTCACTGCTGCTGCTGCAGAGGTACTGGCAGACCAGTGCCACCTGCTCTGACAGAGGTACCCAACTGAGATGCTTAGGTTTCCAGTTTTCCATTTTCGGAGAGACTTCAAAACCTGCGGGAGGTTTGGTTTGCAATTCTATCCTTAGTGCCTGCCTGCTAAATCAGCCCTGCATATAAGAGCTCGTCCCCATGCCTGGGGCTTGTTAGCAAGGTGACCAGACTGCGCAGAAGCAGCTGGTGAGCCACTGTGGAAGGTCCTTGCACAGCCGGGCTGCTGGCCCAGTCAGCACCATTTTTTTTTCTTTCTTGATTTTTCTTTTATTTCTCCTTCTTTTGATTTTTCTTTGCTCTAGAGGTTTCCAGGACCCACCTGGCTATGACGTCTTGCCTTAGGCTAGATTATGTTGCTACCCTCCCTGGAACGTTACTGATATGAGCCCTTCCTTATTCTCTTCCCCAACAAGCCCCTATAGGAGAGCAGCCCTGGCTCCTCTCAGGGCCCAGCATTGTGAGCAGCAAGC
>PVJA010055755.1:0-11063 GCA_004027025.1 Myocastor coypus | reverse complement strand
AAAAAAAAAAAAAGAAGAAGAAGAAGTAGAAGAAAGAGACTATGGGCAAATTCATCTTCAGCTGCTACTATCAATCTCTCACCTAAAGAAATACACAATAACTAGGCAGGAAAGAACTAAGATTTATGAGTTAGAAACATCTACACTGACCAGCATATACCTAGTCTTCTTGGCTCCCTCCCTACCCGAATGGCTCTCTCTAACAGTTACAATGATAAACTGTCTCTCCCTACTGTTTTACAAGTACATTAGCTTTATTTAATGAGATCTCAGAGTAATTTAACAGATGTATATAGAACATAAGACTAGGAAAACTCTTGCTACTTGGATACTTTTGCCAAGGTATTCTAGGACAGCTCATCTGAGGTGTAGCTTTATATTCTTTGAGAAAGCATTAAATTTTGGGGAAGGCTTTTAAAAATGATTTTCATAGAAATATTATATTATAATCAAAGAGGAGTGATGCGCTTTCACACTCACTTGCATGCAGCTCATCAAGAGCCAGGATGAATGGGCTTTCTAAAGTCAGGGGACTCACTTACATATTGAATTGTCAAGAAGAATGTCACTGTCACAAATTAATAAATTTGTGTAAAAAAAAAAAAAATTGCTCAATTCAGCCAGTTCCCAGGAGGAAGAAAGAGACAGGAAAAAAAAAAAAAAAAAGGCAGAGGAAGAGGTCTTTCTGAGAAGGAGGCGATGTCTTGTATCCCAACCAGTGTCAGTCACTAGGTACAGAGGAGCCCTGGGTGTCCTTGCCACCCTGCAATCACCAGGCCTGGTATGTTCAAGCCAGGACCTCCCCTTCCTGACTGCTTGCTTTCCTTCTCTGACATCCTTTTTAGCACTTTCCTCTCTGGGAACTCCACTGGAGAAATGACACTGGTATTAACTTTTTAAAAATTGCTTTAATAAACTGCCAATTAATAAGCAAGAGAAAGCCATGGGAAATTACCTGGTCATGCTTAAAATAAAATAAAAGGAGAAGGGGATTATTTTTTCCTCTCTATGTCTTGAAAAGCAGAAGGAGTATGCTTTCACACAGCAGGTTGTGGTTTTCAGAACCAGAACCCTTTAAATAAAATAAAATCTAGACTATCTGAGAACACACACTCATCTATTGCATGATTAACCCAGTTTACCAGTGAAATATTTGCCTTAGATAAATAAATGACAAAAAATATATGACAAAATATAAAACAGTACAAAAATTCCCAGCATCCCAACAACTCAAAATTTCACGATATGGTGAACAACTTTTACGGCATTGGTGACTGCTTTGGTGTTATTCGATTATAGATTGCTTTTGGTTGAAATATTTTTAACCCTTTATATGATCCAACTGCTACTTAAAATTCTGCCTGTCCCTGACCTCTTTGGCTGTTCAGAGCCCTCACAAGACCACCTTCGACTTTTAAAATCCCAAAGCTTTATGGTGTCTACTTGACAGCCTATATCCATGAATTTTAAAACATGCTATCTGCGTGTCTTCTCAAGGTAAACACATATAACAACATTCTACAAGATATATACTATTTCACACAGAGTGAATGACTCCTTGTGAATAAGAAATCCCATGTGGCCTTTTTAAAATGCAACATTCACAGGGAGCATGAAAACCCAGTCAAATAAAAGGTTATGAAATTAACAATGACTATACAAAATTGTCATAAGAAGTCACACTGAAGCTGCTCATTGTGGGAATAAGGAGCTCCGAAAGAAAGGGGAGGAGCGAGGTGGAAGGATTCAAGGAGGGACAGAGTCCATCAACGGGGGAAGAACAAATCTGTTGCATAGAATTTCATTTCTTGAGAGCTATACATCAAGTTGTATTTGTTTAATGAGGTTGGCACCAGAAAGATGTATAGAACATGTCAGACACCCAGTACCAATGCGTAGTGGGGAAAAGATAGCATCTCAGTCTCTGACCACTCACTTAGTCTTCTAGCCAGCTTCTCTATCTGTTGGTTCTTTGGGGAATAATAAATGAGAGGGCAGAAGGAACAAGGAGCCAAATAATGAAACACATACACACACACACACACACACACACACACACACACACACACACACAAAGAGAAAAATTATAACATCGGCACGCAAAGTAGAGCCAGATTTACTGGCCTCACAACTCCATAATCAAGAGAAAGTTATCACTGAAGAAACTTTTGCTAAGCGAAATGATCTTAAATAACAAGGAGTCCTGTGGAATTTACAGCACTTTTAAGATATGCAAATTGAATGCAAGGTATAGACATAAGGGTAATTAATTGTAAATCTAAGAATAATGTTTCTTTGTCAGGCTGTCTCCATGTTGTGGAATACATTCTAATGTGCCTTAACTTGGAATATTTTTTAAAGGCTGGTCTAATTATAAGATGTGCAGAATTTCAAAATACTGGTTATTCTTATCATTTAATTTAGCTGCTGTAACATTTAATAACGGAATTTACTGATTGCATGAAAATACTTTAATCTTTCAAGGTTAAAGCACTTGTTCCCAAGTCCAGACAGGATCCTTGTGTTCAGAGAAAATTATACAGAAAATCGTGGTCCAGGGGTCTGGCCAGGTGCTGTGCGTGAAGGGGGCGGGTGGCAGTTCAGGGCCATTTCCATATCAGTATCCATCAGTTGGCCCATGCACTGGGTCTTTGAGGGATTTTCTCAGGAAGCTAGAAAAACTAAAACTGCTTTATGTTTAGTTTTTGTCATTGGTGGTAATGATACTGGAATTGAACACAGAGTCTTTCCACTTAACCCAACCCTTTTAAAATTTTTTTTTTTTAATTTTTAAGACAGGATTTTTCTAAGTCATTAAGTTGCCCAGGTGTGACTTGAACTGCAGTCCTCATCAGCCTCCAGGATGCTGGGATCACAGGTGCATGTCTCAATTTCTGGCTTAGCTCTCCTCTTCTTCCTGCCCATGAAGATCTCTTGAATCTGATTCATGAAAACAATGGGGAAACTCTCACCAGTGAGCTCTCAGAGACTTGGGCATGCAAAAGCAGGTAGTGAAGTTTCCAGATCAAGGGAATCTGACACCTGCCTGCCTTTCCCCAAGAAAGAAGAAGAAAAGAAGTGGAAAGGGCTGGGTGATGAGGGGCACTCACTCACAAAGCCCACGAGGAGCGAGAATAAGGAACAGCAGGACAACAGCTCCAGCACCAAGTGGCCCTTATGAGGATCCAGATCAGGGAAGTGGTCTCTGGGGGTACAGCTGTCTTTTCCTCTGACACTGCAAACAAGCACACTTGCTGGAATTCTACACCTAGACATGTGTAAGGCCCAGATTTTGTTGACACATTTGTCAGGTGTCAGGTTTTTCTGGTCACTCTATCTTACTTCAAAGCATCACTCTCATTTCTCTGTATCATGCTCTCTAAATATGAACAATTTATATATTTTTTTCCATTATACTCTTATTTTATATCCCTTGAACAACCCACTAAAGTAGAAGCTGGGTGCAAGGTGGGAAAGAACAGAAGACATCACGGGTGTGCCCAGCACTCAGTCTCCTGCCTCTGAGCACTGTGTACCTAGCAGTCACTGGTAAGCAAAGTGATTGGCTTACCAGCTCAGAAAATGAGTGTGTTGCAGAGTAAGCCCCTAGCATCCCTCTGCATGGACAGCGTCACTATGCGCACACAGCTGTGCTCCTTCCTGGGAATCTCAGTAAAGAAATCAGAGCTGAAGCAAAGCAAGCTGGTAACCCCAGCGAGGGATCTGGAAAGCAGCCAGGCAGGGGTTATTTGTGAGAGATGAGGAGCCTGGAGCCAGAAACGATAATGAAAAGGTGTGATGGGAATTATTGGCAAAAAGAAGCTGGGCGGAAAGGGGTCTATTGCTGAGAGGACATAGTGTACACTGGTAGGAAGCTCTGGCCCCAGAGCAAGGTACTCTCAACTTCATTGCTTGCTACCTTGTAGAATCAGGGCAACGTGTTCCATTTTCCTGTCTAAGCCCATTTCCCTGTTGACAGGATTTCAGAAAGTGCTTGCAGAACATCCACCTCTCAGATGCCAAAGAGCAAAGTTTAGGAAACCACAGTCCCTAGGCTCTATATCGGTAGGAAACAATGAGATTCCACTGAGACTGAATTGCTGACTATCACCACTCTTAATCCCTCCCCTGCTCAGGTAGTAGCTCTGGTCGATCAGAGAGCTGAACTATCCCTTTCCCTGCCCTCCGAGGTATATGGAACACTCACTAAGATGTTGTTTCTTTCATATTCTGCTCGTGGTAAAACCTTAGTGTTACTTGGAATGAGGCTCTAATTCCAATGGAAACCATTCCAGAAAAATCCTCCCAGTTTTCAAAGTTCTTAGTATGTATTCTGTAGAAGCAAACAGATCTTGCGAAGCTAGGTTTTTTAAAAAGCAGTTTTCCTTCCTCTACCAAAAGAAAAAATTAAGAAAATGAAAAGGCACTACAAAGCCTGTGATGAAATATGTATGATGCACCTATCTCAGAATGGAAGGGATTCCATAATATGTAAATAATCTTTGTGAATAAATGATATAAAAACCAGATGATTCAATTCAAGGTACAAAATAAGCAAAAGATTTGAATGGACACCACGCACACACACACACACACACACAAGCGCCTGCGTACTCATGCACACGATAAGTAGAAAACATGAAAAATGCTCAGCAGAGTTGACCATTAGTACCCTGTAAATTTAAAACTAAAATATGATGTCATTTTGTACCAAAATAGTAGCTAAATTAAAGAGATTGGCACCCCTATGCATACCAAGGATGGGGAGAAGCCTCAGCTCTCCTTTATTGCTAGAGCAATGTAAGATGGGTCAATAGAATAATCACTTTGGAAAACTATTATACAAGCAAACATAACTTAACATTTGTCCAGAATGTTTTACTTCCATCTGAGAAATGTTAGGAGAGAGGAGAAAAAGAAAAAGAAAGAAAGAAAGAAAAGAAGGGAAGGAGGAGAAAGAGAACTAGAAAACATAACTTACATTTTTTCTAAAGATTTATATATAAATATTCATAGCAGTCTCAATAATAGCCCCAAGCTGGAAACAACCCAATGCCCACCAATGCAAAGGTGATAACCAAGTGGCTTTACTGTGATACAATGGGGTACTACTCATAACTAAAACAAGCAAAGCCCCTACTGTTACTGCAGCAACATGGGAGAACCTCATAACTATCACACTGAATGAGACCAAAGAAAAGCATCCGCACAGTGTGATCCCTTTGTAAAAAGTACAGTAACTGGCAAACGTCGGCAATGGTGACAGACTCCAATAGGCAGCTGCCTGGGCATCACATCCTCTGTATGGGAACTCCAGAAGGGACTGAAGAGCCCAATTTATAATAGCCAAATCTTAGAAACAACCAAAATGCCCATCTTTTGAAGAATGGTTGAAAAAGATGTGGTATTTTCATAAAATGAAATATTACTCAGCTATAAAGAATGATAAACTGAAAGACTTCATACAGAAATGGATGTGCATTGAACATATACTCATAAGTGAAATAAACCAGACCTACATATGTAAATATCATATCGTCAAAAAAAAATATCATATAGTCTCCCTAGTGTAAGAACTCTAAAGAAGAAATAAAAGTGGAAGGACATAACACAGCTGAATGGCAAAGACTTAAGGATTAAACAACAAAGTGACTGGAAGCAGAAAAGAGAGGAAGCATACCAGGAACAAATCCATGCACTTATGTACACAGGAGAAATTAGACATTGTTCCTAAGAACCTTTAAAAGATTTTTCATGCTTCAGATACCTGTCATTCTGGTCTTTTAGAGGTGTAACAAAAAAGGGGGATGTTAATTGCAAGTTGGCTTAAATCAACAACCTCCAACACTGCTAGTTTCACCGATAACCCAATGCAAATAAGGAACACTGGACTGTATATACAGCTGCTTCCTCTCAGCTCAAAGTGAAAATTTGTTTTGTTTTTTCTTTCTTTCTTTCTTTCTTTCTTTCTTTCTTTCTTTCTTTCTTTCTTTCCTTCTTTCTTTCTCCCTTTATCTTTTTCTTTTTCTTTCGTTTCTCTTTCCTTACCAATATTGATCAGAAAATTCTTCATGTCTATATCCTATGCTCTGTGTAACTATTATGAAGACAACACTAAGCAATGTGTCAACTATTGAGAATGTACTACTAATGTGTTTTGAAACTATTTTATTGTTATTTCTTATTTTAAAAAATGATAAAAAAAGGGGGGATGAAGAGAGCACGCTGGGGCAGCAGGAAGAGGCTACACCCAGAGGGAGGTTGGCTGCAGGAGTGTGCATATTTGCTGAAATTTCATCAAATTGTCCCCTTAAAATCTGTGTATTTTCTTGACGTATTTTTTTTTCATATAATGGATTGTAAAAGGATGAAGAAAAGATAATCCAGTAACAGCAAAACATCCTTCCACATTAACTTGTGCTTGGCTAGGGAGAGGACTGCCAGCGGTAACGAGCAGCCAAGCACTGGAAGCTCAGTAAAAGCTATCTTTAACAAGCATGTTGGCTCTTCAGTCCCGAGGCCACCAGGTAGTTAGGCCCACTCTAGTCCTGGCATACCTGGCCCTAAAGATCAGTTCATGTAAATAGAAGAGAGAAGAGAAGACCCCACAATGTCTCCCAAAAGGTAGCACCCCGTATTGAGAGAAGTAATCCCCAGCAATCTCCCTGGGGACTCTCCCTGGATTCCTACGATTCCATTGCCCTGGGACTAAGGGCCCCTGTTCCTCTACCTCTCAGTCTGGGGCATCTGGATGTTTCACTGAACCCTCACAGATGTGCTTTCAGAATGAAGCTTCAATTTCACTTCCTATCCAAAAAGGGGTCCTTAGAGGAACAGTAAGGAACGAGCAGCAATTCACCATCACCATACTGTTGGGGGCCCTTGCCTGCAGGTCCAACGTCCACAGTATAAGTCCTGCTCTGCCTCCTCACTAGCTGTGCGACACTGGATAAATATCTTAAGCTCTCCGTGCTGCATTTAACTGGTCTCCATACCATGCGTAGTCAAGGCAACTCCCACTCTCAGAGTCGCCCTTAGAAGTACATGAAATGGTGAAAACACAGGTCTTGGAATGTGACTAATGTGAAGGGTGGGGTACACCTCATAAAAGTCAGCTCTTATTATTCTGTGGATACACAGATGGAAGTCAGAAAAGCCGGAAGAAAAGGAAAGGAGGAATAAGAAAGACAGGGAGAGAATGAAGCAGAGAATAAAGCTAAGGCAAGAGCAAAAAAAAAAAAAAAAAAAAAAAAATGTAAGCCTGAGAGAAAAAGGCAGAAAAGAAAGATGAACCCCAATTTCAGTCCTCTCCCTCAAGCTTGCCCAAGCGTTCCCCCACAGCTTGCAGAGCATAATTTGGACTCAGTTATTTAAAAGGCTATGGGATAATACACTGGGAAGACAGGTCTGGCCTGTAACTCACACAATTTATCACACGGGGAAGAGCCACTAATCTTTTTAGGAAGCAAGGTATTCACAGTTATTTAAGGCTAATATTTATGCATCACCACACATGGTGAGCACAACCCAATCTCCATCCTCGCACAGCTGAGATCCAGGAAGGTCTTTAGTAACGATGTTCCATATTTTAAGCCCTTTAAAGAAGTTCTCACCCAGTAATCTGAACCGGCCCTGTTATTAACGGCACCCACACACCTGCTGAATTCACGCACACTGCACTAATTAAAAGAGCAGATTTTCCAAAGGTGGGCGAATGCTAAGCCAAGTTGGGCCGGTATGGTCTTGCCTGAATTTCTTGCAAGCCAACGCCACAGCACTGTCTTGCCAAGAGTGATCAATTATTCAAACTCAGAACCTTCAGGATGTGCATAAATACAGCCCCAGCACAGTCCAGTGGGTCCATTGCAGGAATGTACTTCTTACCAAGTGCTGAGAACAAAAGTAGGGGGTAGCTGAGGCAGGAGGATCACTGTGAGCCTGAACTGCGTAACTAGATCCTGTGTCAAATAATTTTTTTTTCTTTTTCATGAGGAGGATAGCAATGCAGGTAATCCCGGGGACAATAAGCAAGATCCTGCTCTTTAGTTACCCCAGGAAGGCCTGGGTCTGGCCTTTGGGCAGGAATATTTTCATCTGTCATTACTGAGGTCACTCCGGGACCTCCACCCAGAAAAGTCTCTTCTCCTTACTTCCTGCCCACCTTATCTGCCCCCTTGTCCCAGAGGATGCAGCCCCTTCCTGCCACAGCACCAGCCGGATCCTGCCCTCGCCCACTCACGCTTCATGGCCTTCTCCAGAGCCATGATGTGTTTTGCTTTGTTTCTTTCTGGTCCTGGAGATTGAACTCACTATTTACCACCTTTATCTGAATTATGTCCCCAAGATTTTTTTTTTTTTTTTTTTTTTTTTGACATAGGTATGTTCAGCTGCCCAGGCTAGACACAGACTTGAGCTCCTCATCCCTCAAAGTCTCCCAAAGTATTGGGGTTACAGATGTGTGCCACTATACCCAGCTCAAGTCCCTCTTTAAGTCACCACCATTATGATCTAAGTCATTCATCTCCCTTGAGCCTGGGTCGTCAGGATGGCATCCTTATTGGATAAACAAATGTATCTGTTTAGAGTTAAGTTTTCAACCATGAAATTTGGCGGACATATTCAACACCATAACATTCCCTTATTGTCTTTTAAGAGCATGCCTGAGACAGACATCTTCCACCCACTTCCTAGTTCATCCCTGCAGAGCCAACTGCATCAACCAGTGCTTTACTAGAGATATAATAGGGGACATGCAAACACATAGGAAAACACAGTTGGCTTACAATGCCACCCACAGAGTTGAGTGAAGAAAAGTACAGAGGGTGTCTGCCCTGGGGAATGAAGGTGTCCAGTGCAAAGTCTGGAGTTCACTGCTGTGTCTGTGCAAGTTCGTATCAGGAGGCCAATGGGTCCAGGCCAGAAGGCTGAGCAGTGTGTAACAGGAAGCCAAAGAATGTGGTGCCAGGGATCAAACCATGGCCCCTTCAATTACCTAAGCTTGCCTAAGCAGACGCTTTAGATTGCTGAGGCTTCTCTCCAACTGTACAGTGTAGAATTTCTTAGTGATTTAATTAAACTTCTAAAAGTCTTTCAAGCTGACACCATCAACCATTATACCAACCTCTTCATGAAACAAGCTCAGCTTATCCTCTATCAGCTGGTCCCAAGGGATCTCTTGCACAGACAGGGGAATCATCTGAGGGAAAGGCGTGGTACAATGGCAGAGGTTAATATAGGAGCCTGGATCCCTTGTTCATGCCAATCACATGCTAATGAGTCATGTTCATAGTTGACCCCCTGTGTACCATTTCTACCTCACAGTGGCTTGTCTTTGGCCCTGATTATGCAATTAAACTGATGAGTCTAAAAGATGACTTTGTGATGGACATTCATGGCTAAGTGGTCACCTGGTACCCTATGGTCAGTAGTTTCATCTGCACCAGGGCCCATAGAACAACATACAGTAGTTTTTTTTTTTTTTTCAAGTGGTGTGTAATTCTCTCTAGCAGACACTGTGGCCTTGGCCATCTCTGTTTGTCTCAATGGAGCTGGCCATAAACTTGACATGACATGTGTTCTAACCACTGAAACATATCTCTAGGACCTTTGGAGCTGCTGGGTTTTATAAGCCAAGTGGCTGGCCTGCCTCCACATTGGGACTTGTTGCAAGGCTATTTCCTGTTCTGTAGCCCATGTAATCTGACATCCTTTCATGTCTCCTCGTGTATGAGTAGGAGTTCTGTACACAGGTACAAATCGTGCCGCCTCTATAACCCAGAATTTGCTGGACATTCTATTTCCTTTTCATGGTGGAAGACATGAGATGAATTCTTTACTTCCTCACTTCAGATGGAATATTTTGACATGCTCCTTACCACTGAAGACTTACACTTTCTTACTGACGTGGTAGGCTTCCTAATCTTCACAGAGTTTATCTCTCATCATCTGGAGCACACATGAGGCACCAAAACCTCCACTGTATTACATGCATTGATCCATCCGGTACAGCTAACTTATTCTATATGTAATGGGTCATGGTGGTATACTGCTACATGTCTATGTGAGGCAGATTATCTAGGACTATGTTATGACAGAGCACCGGAAAGTCAACACAGCCCTGGGGAAAAACTATAAATGTAACTGTTATATCTTCTATGTGAATGCAAACTATTTATAATCATTTCTAGTAGTTGTGGGAAAGAACACATTTGCTAAATCAGTGCCACATACCATGAATTTGAGGCCATGCTAGCTGCCCTAGCAAAGATCCCACATCTGCCATGGCAGCTGTAATCAAAGTTACTACAAAGTGGAGTCTGAGGCAGTCACCGTTGGTTTTCAAGATCCATCTGGTTTTAAAAGGCATAATACTGACAGATTCAATAGCGATAGCACATAATCCCCCCTCCCATGCAATACCTCTTAGATCTTTTAAAGTGGAACTAATCTTTTCCACCTTCTTCCTCCTAGAATAATGCTGCTTTTGCTATGTTGGTAGCAGCAGGACAAGGGGCAGCTTCAGAAACCTCCTCGGATCTTCCCACTGTGATGGCTCTTATTCTATGGTCTGAGGGTCCAGCATGAGAGCTGCACCACTACCTTGCACATCCTTTCTGATTTTACAATGAATTAACAGAAAAAATAAGTGAAAGGGGAGTGGTCTTTGACCAGCACCTCATTTGCTGCCTATTCTTGTTGTCCCTGTACTCATATAATAGGGCTGGGATGACCTACCCAGCCTCAAGTACCATCAGCCTCACCTGGAAACCTGTGCCCAACATATCTTGAAATACCAGCTACTCCTAGGCAGCAGCTCCCTCATGCACAACTAGAACTTTCTTGGAGGAAAAGGGACCTAACTATGTGCATGTTCCATAGTGCAGCATGGCCCTTGCTACTGGTCACAGGGTCCTTTCATCAGCCCAAAAGTTCTAGGTTCAAAACAATGCTCATAACCCCAAATTGAGAACATGGGATTGTGCAACTGCATGTAGGGAAATTTTCTAGGTGTCTGAATCAGTTATTCTTTTTTTTTTTTTTTTTTTTTTTTTTTTTTTTTTTTT
>PVJA010055754.1:0-11055 GCA_004027025.1 Myocastor coypus | reverse complement strand
GGGATCATGGCTCAATTCTCAAACTCTAGATCAGTACTAAATCACATAATGCCAGGGACTCATGAGTCAAGTCTCAATCTATAGAAGTCCCCGCCCCATGACTGCATGAGGCTTTGATGGGACAGCTAGAGATAAACCACAACATAGGTATTATTATTATCCTTAAGAAATTTTTCAATTCCTCCCTTGATTTAATCTATGAATCATTTGTTGCTTAGGAGTGTCTTATTAATTCTCCAGGTGTTTCTAATTTTCTGCAATTTATTCTGTCATTGATTTCTATTTTCAATGCATAACAGTATGATAGGAGAACATGGAGTGAGATTCTCTTATATTTACTTAAGCAGGCTTTGTGCATGAGGATGTGGTCAATTTTGCAAGAAATGTTGCTTACTGCAGAAAAGCATGTATACACTGTCGTGGGTGGGATCATTTCATAGCTATCTATTAAGCCCATATATTTAAGGCTAAGTTTCAGCTGTGATACTTCATTTTTGAATTTTGTTGATCTGTTTCTTGGCAAAAATGGAGTTTTAGGATCACTCACTGTGATTGTGTTTGCTTTTAATTTGATTTTTTATGTTTCACAGTGTGTGTTTTATAGAAATAGTTGGATCACTATTTGGTGAACAAATATAAATGGTATGTCTTCTTGTTGGATTGTTCTCTTCAGTAGAATGTAGTGATGCTCTTTGTCTCTTTTAATAAGTTTTAGCCTGGTGTTCGCCATGTCTAAAATTAAAATTTCTACTGTTACCTGTTTTGCGGGACCTAGTACATAAGATAATGTTTTCTATACATTAATTGTGTGTCTGTGCATATCTTTTTTTATTATATTTTTAGTGACTTGCATTCTGTTTTGGAATCCAGTCTTCCAATATGTGTCCTTTAATTGGTGAGTTTAGGCAATTAATGTTGAGAGATACAAGCTAGATATGTTAATTATTTATTATTATTACATTTTTTCTATGTCAGTGATCCATTTATTCTGTTGTTGTTGCTATTTGTTCATTGAGCTTGTTTGGCATTTCATTTTTTGTGGACTTTTAGTTTTATTATTTTTACTGTTTGTGTAAGATATACCTGAGTGTTTTCTGGAGTGCTGTTTTAGCATTCATATATGTTTTAAGCTGTTTTTTCCCCCATGAAATGCCCTTTTCTCTATCTGTTTTGAAAGATAGCTTTCAATGTGGATTGAAAGTTGCTTGCTATTGTGGCTTAAAATACTTTACTCCAAATTCTTATGACTTTCAAGATCTGCTTGAAATGTGCTTTGATTCTAATTAGCTTACTTTTATCTGTAATTGTTTTTCTCTCACTTCTTTTAAACTATATTTTTTAGTATCTGGAAATTGAGTAATAATATGCTTGGTGAACTGCAGTCATCACAGTTATTAGGTATTCTGATAGTCCTTCTTACTTGTACATTGTATTATTTTCTCGTGTTTTGGACTATTACTTGTGATTTCTATGAAAATATTTGGAATTTTATGTGTTGTCTTCTGTACTTTCTCACACTTAAATTAGCCTTGTGTGATCCCCTCAGTGTCGTCTATTAGCTTCTGGATCGTCTTTTATTGTTCTCTTTTGTGTAATCGTGAGAACTTTTTCATAATTTAACATTTTGTCCTCAATTTCATGCACTTTATCTTCACAATGTTCAGTATAAATTGCACAGCACTCTCAGTTCATGAATGCTTTTGTTTGCACAATTTGGTTTGCAAACAGAAGTATTTGGCAAAATATTGTTTTGTGTGAAAACTGCATAGAATGATGAACACAATTGCAGTCATTTTTCTGCATTAACATGATGCTTTCCCAGAGTCTTGGAATAAACTCCGTTCATTAGCCAAGTTACCTCTTCATGCAGCTTTTATTTAAGGTATTTTGCATCATACTTTTTCTAGGGTGGTATATCCCCATTGAATTGATAATTCCTGTTCTGAATGTTTATGGTTAGCTCATCTAATTTCTTATTTATTTTACCTGAATTCACCCTGAGCATAATGAATGATAACACTGTGACCTTTGGTTCATTTTTTCTTTGACTTCTCCTAGTTTCTTTACCCCTTTTATATACTTTTTATAGGGATTTTCTACCTGATATTTGTCTTCCTTTGCATTTGCATTCCATTGCTCTGCCTAGGAGAGTTGGGAGAACTTAGCAGTCCTCTATTACCTTGCTTCCTCATGCTTGTGTGTGTGTGTGTGTGTGTGTGTGTGTGTGTGTGTGTGTGATGGTGCTCAGGTTTGGAGCTTAACGTCCTGCAATTTTGTGGTATATATGAAGATTTTTGATAAGATGCTTCATGTTTGTCAAATACTTTTGTCTTTATATGTTCTGTGATAGTAATTACCACTTCTGGCATTTAATTTAAGTGTCTGGACTCTAATCTTATGTTTTACAAAAAGAGTTACTTCTGGTCTGAACAGCATCAGCAAATGCAATCATGCATCACTCATACATCATGGTCCTTGCATATGCACTTTCACTCTTTGTCTATTGCCCATGCAGACTATGATCATTATTGTTAGCAGCTTTTCTTCAATGAAGTAGAAGAAATAGTGAGAGGGGAAAGCAAGGTGGGTAAATATGGATAGTAAAACATGAAGCGGGAAGTGGCTAGGGCAATAATGGTTGAAGAGAAAGGGAAAATTTGTTATAGGGTCTGATTCTCTTGGAGTACTTTTAGCTTAAGGTTATTGTTGAGAGTTTGAACAAAATATTTCTGGAGCAAGGTTGAAATATGGGAAGAAGGAGATTTACTTTGTGATTCAGGAAAACTATGTGTTTGTTAGAACCTATTGATGAGGGTGTAATGTGTTGCGACACAGGAGATCCAAAGAATTAGGATAGAGAGGATTGAGGTTTAATACTGGAGAAAATAGGAATGATGATAGGAGAGCTGAATGCATGAAATTGAAAACTTTGGGGAAGCATATATATTTAGAAAAACAAGTAAAAAATATAGTAGTAGTATTGCTGTGGGAATCTGAGGTAAAGAAGCTAGTCAGGGAGGTCAAAAAAGGTAGAAAATCCATATATCAATTAAAGCAGAGCAAATGAAAGAAAAACTATACAGTAGCCAAAACCTAATATGTACAAGTATCTTATAAGAGCATAACATATCAATGTATAGTAAATCATAAAATAAAGTAAGAAAAAAATCCCAAACCTAGAAGATATTCGATAAAAACACAATCTAAATACTCCAAAGAGACAATTAATGTGTGACTCACACTTAAACTCTTGGCCAGAGAGGATGAATGTCCAAACCCCAACGTCATCTCTGATCCTCCCACTGCAACACTGAGGCCAGCCCTGCATCAGGATTTCACTCCTTCAGGTTGCAAGTACATAGACAGTCTGATGTTGATCAGTGTGGGTTAGGAACACTTGTCCCTCTATCTGGGTATAGCTATATAATACATAAGCTGTTTTATTAATGCGTAAGTGTTTCCTGATTCAGGAATGTATCTATGCATTCACATAAGCTGTAGTGGTATTAATCAAGGCAGGTTGAATGTTAACATGTTGCATGTCTACAAGACCCAATTTTGGATCACCCTTTGACCTAGAGGAGAAATTCACAATTATAGCATATAATTCAAGGCAACCCAGGTATTGACGTGAACAATAAAGAAGAAATAGAGGTAACAAATGGAAAGAAAACATGGTTAGAAGAGCAAATATAGCAAAAACAAAGTCTCTGTTGTATTGGATACATTGTTCAGTCTGCAATTATGGGGTAGTGCTCAAGTATAGATGTGACCTTCTTCATACTGGCAGACAAAGTAGGCAGTCTGACCCCACACTATATTGACTTTAGACCTCTGCACACAGAGAGACCAGGGCATCCATGCCAACCATGAAATCCTGTGTAACTCAGAAACAACCCACCCTCTGACCATGGGTGCTGGATCTATGTTTATCAGCTCTAATCCCTCAATGAAACTCCCTCCAGCCTGCTTTCTGATTATTGGCCATGTCGTGGGCTGTCCTTCACATACGCACTCTTAGAATTTGACAGTGGGAAGCCAGAATGGAACCAAGTGGTTGCCATGACATGTAGATTCAAATTGTGAGTCTTTCCCTGCAATGGTATCTCAACTGTCTCGCACTCTATTGATAGGAGGGGGCACTTTGGCCAGGGTCACTCGCCAGCTGTTTCTGTGTAAGGATATTCTGAGAGCACTACTTACTTTCCTTGCAGATTTCAGATTCTACTGGCTCCCTCAGTCCCACTCAGACTCTGTAATTTATCTTCTCACAAACCAAGCTGCTTGCCTCCATATGGCCTGCTAGGGTTAACTTTTCTTATGCATGACACGTTCTAATTTTGCCGTATTTTTTACTTCTTTATTTTTTATAAACTTTTGGTTTTGTTTTAGTATTCTTTATTTTTCTTTTCTTTTCTCTCCTGCTTCTTGAAGATTCTCCTTGTTTAGATTTTTCTCTAAGCTACCACCTTCTGGATTCTAGACACTGAATATTTCAAAAGCAGAGTGCTGATACTCACTGCTCCATCGTTTTTTCCACTCCTCATTTATTGATTTTTGATGCTACCGCTTATGCAGTTGGGGTTTTGCTCAGAAAGTCTTTTCCAATGTCTAAATCTTTATGAGTTTTACTTATTTTGTTTTCCACATGACGAAATGATTCCATTATAGTATTTATGTGTTTATCTATTTTAACTTTATTTTGGTGTGTGGTGAAAAAATAGAGGTCTATATTCAATATTTTGCATATGTGCAATCAGTCTTCCCATCATCATTTATGAAGGATGTTATCTTACCTCCAGTATAAGTTTTAGCTTCTTTGTCAAAAATCAAGTGACTTAACGGGCTTGAGGATTTTTGTCATGATCTACTGTGTTCCATTAATCTATATATCTATTTTGTGCTAAGTACCACGCTGTTTTTGTCACTGTAGCTTTGTAAAATAACTTGAAATTTGGAATGTGATGTGTCCTACTTTGCTCTAATTGTCCAGGCATGTTTTATTATTCTAAGCATCTTTTGCTTCCATATAAATTTTGAGACTGTTTTATTTTTCTGGTTTTGTGAGGAGTACTGCCAATATTTTATTATAAAATCATTAAACTTATGTATCAAATTTGCTAGTATTATTATTAATTATTATTTTAATGTATTCCGTACAGGGTCTACAGAGTCTCACTACCCAGCTCGGACCCCTATAGTGATTCTCCTCTTTTCAGCCTCCTAAGTGCTGGTATTACAGCTGCATACAAACATGCCCAGTCTCAATTGCCTTCTCAGCATGCCCCAGCATGGGAGCAGCATGTCCTCTGTGCTCTGCCTAAGCAGGCACTTTAGTCTTCTGAGATATCTGGCTGGCCCTAGTATTTTTTATTTTGATGATATTAACTTTTCCTATGTCAAAACTGGAGATATCTTTCTCTCTTCGAATGTTTTCTTCAGTCTCTGTTTTAGAATGCTGTAGATCTCACTAGAAATTTTTACTGGCTTTTAGATTTTGACTCTTAAGTAGTTAATTTTTCTAATGTTATTGTGAATTATACTGTCTTCCTAATATTTTTCTCAGAGAGCTCATTATTTTTAAATAGGAATGTTACTGATATTTGTGTTTTGATTTTATATGCTTATACATTACTGAATTTGGTTTTGAATTCTAATATCCTTTTGGTGGAATTATTATCATCTTATATGTAAAGGACCATGCCATGTGCAAATACTGATAAATTTACTTGTTCTTTTCCCATACACAATGTTTGTATTTCTTTCTTTGACCGGATTGCTCTATTTTTCTAGGTACTACATTAAGTAGGAAGAGTATAAGAGGACAGCACTGTTGGGTTCAAGGTTTTCGGTAAAAAGTTTTTGTCTTTTCCTCATTTAACATGTAACTTTTAGTAGGTATGGCATAAATGACTTTTATAAGAGGTAAGAGCCATCTGTACTTATTTTCTCTGTTTTTAAAAAATTATAAATGAAATTTGGAGTTTATCAAAGGCTTTTTCTGCATGTACTGATATAATCATGTACTTTGTCTCTTTTATTGAGTGTAGTACATTTGTTGATTTGCATATGCTGAACCATCCTTGTATCCCTGATATGAAGTTAACATGGGCATAGTATATTTTGATGAATTTTTGCTTTCTGTTTAGGATTTTTACAGCTATGTTGATTAAATGATTATGTGAAATCTTCTTTTTTAGTTGAATATTTTAATAGTACTAGCTTCGAGGAATGTCTCTAAACTATTAGTTTCCTGTCAACTTTCTTTCTCTCTCTCTTTCTTTCTTTCTTTCTTTCTTGCTTTCTTTTTTTCTTTCTTCCTCTTTCTTTCTTTGTTCATTTCTCTTTCTTTCTTTCTTTGTTAGTTTCTTTCTTTCTTTCTTTCTTTCCTCCTTCCTTCCTTCCTTCTTTCCCTCCTTCCTTCCTTTCTTTCTTTCTGAGAAACAGGATTGAACTCAGAACCCTGCATTTGCCAGGTAATGAGCTGTCTCCCCAGCAGTCAACCTTATTAAAACGTTTGAGGAGCATTCGTATTACATCTTCCTTGCAGATTTGTGGAAACCAGTGGTGAATCTATTGCTCTGGACTTTTCTAAGTTGGTAGGGTTTTATTTATTACAGCATAAATTTTATTACCCGTTACTATATTTTCTTAGATTATTGCTGGTAATTAATAGGTATTTAGGAATCTGCCCATTTCTTCAACATTGTTTGTTTTGTTAGAGTACTCTTTTAAACTAGTTACTAATGATATTTCTATATTTTGGCATTGTCTCTTGTAAATTCACATTTATCATTTGTAATTTCATTGATACGAATATACATTCTTTCATGTTTTACATAAGATTGGTTGTTTGTTTATTCTGTTTATTCTTTCCATGAACCAGCCCTCTGAATCATTGATGGTGAGTTTAGTTTTGTTTTTGTTTGTTTGTTTTGATTTTTTTTTTTTTTTTGGCTTTTTGAGACAGGGTCTCACTGTGCAGTTCAGGCTGGCTTTGAGCTCACTTTTGTAGCCCAGGCTGGTCTCGAACTCGCAGCAATCCTCCTGCCTCAGCCTCCCAAGTGCTGGGATTACAGGCGTGAGCCACCACGCCCGGCTATTTTGATTTTTAAACTCAGCTGAATTTACTAACTCTTAAGGCAGAATGTGACCTGGGCACTCCATTTCCATGCTCAGGTCTTGTTCCAAATGATTTTGGAAACAGCTTGTTAGTATCCCTATGAAGTTCACTTTCTCCCTCTAAGCAATACTTTTCTTCAGAAAACAAGCCCCTTTCAGCCTGTGCCATTAAGTTTTCAATATAATGTGCTTACTTCTAGAAGCTCAGGGCACAAAGTATTGAAACTACTGGATAAAGTTTAAAAAGCAATTGTAAAAGAAAGATCGAGCTATCTTAACAAATATTCCTTCAAGCATGAGGATATCTAAACACTTCAGAGACACAAAGGAGTATTTATGAGCATGTTTTTTGATGTTGAGTTTAAAAAATATTTATTTTCTTTTGCAATTGATTTCTAGTTGCAATGTGATCTAATTTTGGTCAACTAAGGAATCTGATTTGGCTGTGTTAGTCTTAATTTTATTAATTTCTACCCTGATCTTTATGATTTTCTTCATGAACTTATTCGGATTTCAATTGTTCTTATTACTTTAGGACCTTGAACTGCATCACATGGTTCCTTATTTGAGTGTGTTGTTTCCTCATATGACCATTCACATCAATAATCTTTCCTCTTAGGATAGCATTGGATGCAACCCCTAAGTTCTTTTACATTATACTGGCAATGTCATTTGAATTTATGGATTATTTTATTGTTTCTGTAATCAACTGGGTATTTATGTTATTTGATGTCAAGCTCTTAAAAAAAAAGTATATGTTTTCTTTTGGAATTGATTTCTAGTTTCAATGTGAAATGATCTGATAGTACACTTGTATAATTTTGATTGTTTTCTATTTTTTAAAGAACATTTTATTGTCTATTATGTAATCAATTTTGTTAAAAGATCCTTGTGCAGTGGAGAAGTATGTCTAATTTTTGTAGTAGAGTAGAACTCTTGTAGATATCTATTAGGTCCATTTGTTTGAATGTTTCATTCAACTCATACTTCTTTGTTGAATTATTGTTTAGGCTGCCTACTAGTGAAAGTAGGATTTTGAGTTCCTGTACTATGAATTTGTTCATCTTTGATCTTTTATATCCAGTAGTGCTGGTTTTACAAAGTGAGGTACACTGAAATTTGATACATGCATATCTACTCTGATTAAGTCTTCCCATTAACTTGTTCCCATAACTAAAATAGTAACCATCCTTGGCTCTTCTGATTATTTTTACCTTGAAACCTACATTGACAATAAGATTGCCACCCATACTTGTTTTATTTCTGGCTCATGGTGCATGGAATATTTTTTCTCTCCTTTTATTTCTTTTTTTCTTTTTTTTCCAGTACTGGAGATTGAAATGAAAACAAAGAACATAATATTGCACGGGCTGAGAGATAGTTAATGGCATAAGCAACTACTTGGCAAGAGCTAGGTACTGAATTTGATCTTCAGGGATTGAACTCCAGACCTTCTGCTTTCCAGGCAAGCACTTATTATACTGACCTATCTCCCTAGCTCCCCTGGAATATTGTTGTCTATCTTGTGACTTTTAGTATAGATTTCTTTATGGATTGCATGTATCTTTAGAATGCTCTGAAATATACTGTTTTGTTTGTTTGTTTGTTTGTTTTTGTTTGTTTGTTTGTTTGTTTGTTTTGATCCAGCTTTCAAATATGAGCCTCTTCTTTGGGGAGTGAGAGCTATTTACAATTAGAGTTATTAACAAAAGATGCTGAGTAATTCTATTATTGAGCAGTTTTTCTGTTGTTGATTTATTTATTTTTCCCCTGTTTATCTACTCATCCTGCTTGACATGTGTATTTCTTCAGACTTTTCAACTTTGTTGGCTTCACTGTTTCTGTCTATGGTCTCCTTAAAAATTTTTTTGGAATGCTGGCTTTGTGGTCATGCATTTCTTATAATGTTCTAGGTCACAAAATGGCCTTATTTCTCTATCAATTTTGAATGAATTTTGACAGATATATTAGTCTTGATTGGAAGGTGATTTCTTTAAGACTTGAAATACTGCACTTCAAGTTCTCTTGACCTTTAAAGTTTGTGTTCAAATGTCTACTGTAATCCTAATAAGGTTATCTTTATAAGTGATTTTGTTTTGCTTCTCTCTGACAAATTTTAAAATTCTGTCTTTGTGGAGCCAGTAAGATAGCTCAGCACACTAAAATGCCTGCTTAGGCAGGAACAAGAACTCGGGTTTGATCTTTGTGTGTGCTGTGCCGGCCCCACCTCCAGGGTACACTGAGGCTACTGACACTAGATGTGGTGACAACGTGCCTGTAAACCCAGGGCTTGGGAGGTTGAAAACAGGAGGAACACTGTGAAGTTTTTTTTTTTTTTTTTTTTACATTTTTATTACTTTTAATAAGAAATAACAATGTGACCGTTTAAAAACACATTAGTAGTACATTTCAATAGTTAATACAATGCATATTGTTGTCCTCCTATTAGCTATGCCGAGCACAGGGAGCAGATGTAATAATTTTTTAAATCATTATTGGTAAAAAAAAAATTTCTTCTCACTGAACTAAGAGAAAGTACTTGTATATATAATCCAATGTTCGATAATCGCAGTAGGTTATTGGTAAAACTGGCAATGTTGGAAGCTATTGATTTAAGCCTATTAGAGCTCAGCATTCTAATCTAGCTTTTTATTTTATGCCCTGTGGTTAATCTTTTCTGCTGGGTGGTTAAGGGCAAGTTTAAGCAAGACTTGTATAGCAAAATATGTAACTTTGTATCTCCCAAGGTGTCTTAGTTACTTTTCTCTTGTTGCTGGGACAAATACCCACCACTCACAATGAAGGAAGGAAAAGTTTATTAACTCACTGTTACTGGAGGTTTCACTCCATATTCAGCTGGCCCAAGGCTGAGTGGAACAGGGCAGAGAGCATCCAGTTCATCGTGGTGGAACAGCAACAATCACAACAGAGGGAACAGAACAGCCAGGGAAGCAGAGAGAAACAGCTCTAGTCTATCTCTCTGTCTCTCTTTATATTATATTCAGGCTCTCTGCCTTAGTCTATCTGCCTTAGGCTACACTCACAATCTCAGAAGTACTTAAAACACATAATCCCAGGGATCATGGATCAAATTGTAGATCAGTAGTAAATCACATAATCCCAGTGACTCATGAATCAAGTCTCAATCTATAGAAGTCCCTGCCCAAAGGCTGCATGAGGCTTTGGGGGGACAACTAGACATAAACCATAATATTCTGCTCTGGGACCCCCAAAGTCATATACATATATATATATATCCCTTTGTGTAAAACAAATTTTAGTCCATCTGGAAGAGTTGCCACAGTCCCAACAGTTTTAGCGTTGCTGAAGAGTCCAAATCCCAAGTCCCATCCAAGATCCAAGGCAAGCTCTCATCTGTGAGCTCCTGTACAAAAGAAAAGTTAAACATATCTAACATTCAAAAGCATAAGATAAACATTACAATTCCAAAAGTTGCAAACAACAGAGTAATCCAAAACACTGGGACCAACATGTGTCCAAAATCCAGCAGGGCAAACATTAAATCCCGTAGTTCCTACTGGAGCATCCGAAGCAATCTGCACTGAGTTGTGAGCATCATGCAACTCTGCTCCTACAGCACTCTTGGTGGTAATTCCCATGGCTTCTCTCTTAGGCCGGCTTTGCTCCCTCTTAGCACCATCCACATTCCTGACTTTTACCAAACTTCTGGGGTTTCCACTGAATAGGCTTCTCACATTCAGCTTCACACACTTCCCTCTCAAGGGCATACTGCCTGGCCTCTCAGGCCTTCTTCTGAAATCGAGGTGGAAGACTTCTTAACCACAGCACTCCCGCATTTTGCCTAGGCCTATATGGACGATGCAAAGGTCTGTTATCAGCTGGAGCAGTAGCTAGGATTCCTTCTGTCTTGGCTGAAGGGGTCGAGGACCTAGAACACTGAGCACTCTGATC
>PVJA010055753.1:0-11126 GCA_004027025.1 Myocastor coypus | reverse complement strand
TATAAATATTTGGGTATATACCTGCACAATACCTCAGCAATACTTTTCAGCAAGAAAACACTGAAGAGTAAAGACCAGACACAATTACTCACTACAGTGAAAATCTGCTGAGATATGTTTGAGGTAAGAAGGCACCACATACCTCTTCAACTAAGAAAATCACCCTTATAACACAGGGCAATTTTATTTTTATACAGGACCTAGAACACTTAAGCTGTCATTTAGGTGGTGAATGGCAGAACTACATCCCAGTTTATGCCATGAATTCATAGGGAATAGGTTCCAACAACTCAGGTTCCTTCCCATTGGTCCTCACAAAGTGAGCTTCTCTGGGAGGGGCACGCTGGTGCTTCACTTGAACCCAAGTACCTTTCTCTTTGGCTTCTTTCTTTTTCTGATCATTTTCCTTGACACGTTTCAGGAAGCTATCACGACTTTTTGAATGTAATATGCTCAATACGTACATTAATCCTCTTGGCAAGTATCTTGCCCTTAACTTGCTTGTTTACAACAATGCCAACAGCATGCTGGGTAACATTGTAGACTCTTCCTTTTTTGCCATGGTAACATTTGTGAGGCATTCCTTTTTGCACAGTACCCATTCCCTTGATGTCTACAATGTCACCCTTTTTGTAGATTCGCATGTATGTGGCCAAAGGAACCACCCCATGTTTTCTAAAGGGCCTGGTGAACATATAATGGGTTTCCCCCCTCTTGCCGTTTGTGTTAGTTATTTTGACAAATTACTGGAAGATGGTGGTTCCGGCCGAAAGGCGTGAATGTATTCTTTATAGCTGAGTAATTTGCCATTGATTCATCATACCTTTTTGATGGCCTTAGTAAATGTGTATATAATACAAATAATTATGGATTGAAGTTATAGCAATACCTGCTGCATATGTAAACATGCCATCTATTGGTGAAGATCACACTTTACCCATATTTGGAGATCGTTTTATACTGCTTCCATTTCTGTATTACATGATTAAAATGTTTAGTATTCAATGAACACAGACTCCAATGGGTGTTTTTCCTTTCCTTTCCATTTCTTGTTTAATTTTATTGACCTAAAATTGGAAATAAAATTATTTGTTAGGAACAATAGAAAATGGAATACATCTAAAATTTAAATTTTGCTCTTTTCAAAAGATTATTCTCCTGTATAAGCCTACTTCTTCCAAGTTATTTATTTATTTATTTATTTTTGCGGAACCAGTGATCAAACTCGGGGTCTTGCATTTGCAAGGTAGGCACTTGTGCCTCTGAGCTATCTTCCCAGCCCCCCAAGTTCTGACTTACAAAATTTTACATATTTTTAATTTTTAAGTTTTGACCTATGACATGTCAAAAATACACTGTAAGCCAGGTACGGTGGTGCACACTTGTAATCCTAGCAGTTAGGATTCTGAAACAGCATGATTGGGATTTTGAGACCAGTGTCAAAAACAAAAACACACTGGGGATATAGCTTAGTGGCTTAAGAAATGCCTGGCAAGTGCAAAATTCTGAGTTCAATCCTCTGTACAAAACCAAAGCAAACCAAACAAAAACAAACAAAAACCCCACCAAAATACACTGGAACATTTAAAAGTTTTTATGGCTGGCCATATAGTGGTAACCAAAATATTTAGTATTATTAAGATATGCAAAATGTCTTCAGCCAGCAAAAAGATTTCCCAATATGATATAAAAACATATATTTTATCATTCTCCTTGGTTCCTAGCACAACTTCTAAAACCTTGGAATTTCCATGGTGACTGGAATTTTCTATTGTTGTTTATTGGGACCTAGTACTGACCATACTTAAGTTTATCCTAATGAGTCAAATCTCAGGCCAACATAGACAGTTTCAAGAGAAAAGGTCACCACTCTTGTGATTAGATGATGGAACCTTCAGCCTTCTCTTTCTTTTCAAACTGGAGAGGTGAGGAAGGTTAGAGATTGAGCTCCATCGCCAGTGGTCAGTGATTTATTTAGTCAAGGAAACCTGAAGAATAAAACCTTACAGAAACTCTTGATGGGTGAGTTGGAAAACCAAAAGGGTTGATATAACTCACAGAAGTTCCGCGGACATGGCCATACTGCTTCTCCTGCCACAGGGCCATGATTTTGTGGCATTCATTTGGCTGTTCCTTAGTTGTAAACTTTATGCGGATAAGCATAAACTCTTAATTACTTTCACATTTCTGGAACGAAATACCTGACACCCACAAATAAAAGAAGGGAAGGTTTATTTTAGCTCACAGTTTAGGTTTTAGTTCAGCTAGCTCCAACTCAAGGCAGCACAGCAGGGGGCATGGCAGAAGAGAAATAGTCTATGGCTAGGTAGGCAGGAAGCTTTCCTTATTGCCCTTTATATTCCATCCAGGCTGCAACTCTATAAGTTGGTGCTACCCTCTTCAGTAATCCCATCAGCCACAACTACACTAACCCAACCAGCAGACAAATCCAGGTATCACACACTATGATCCCACTGTGAGCCTGTGGGCCCTTGGGGGTTCACCTATGTATGGGCCATTACAATAAGCATAGAACTTCCCTGAGTAAAAAAATCAGACTTAATGACATCTAGGCAGTGGGAATTTCTGATATTTAATGAAGTGGAACAAAAATGTGGGTACCAGGCCTACTTCCTGGGCTTGGAATTGGCATGTAAGTGGGAGTTTTCTGACACCGTGGGCTCTTAAGCTTGTCAATTCTGGTACTACAGGTAGTGTCAGAATATAGCTGACTACTTATTATGAGAATCAGAAAATTATTGGAGAATGACAGACCTAAATATTGTTCTCCACAATGTGAGTGATAGTTTTGAAGATAGTAGCATTTGTGTAAATGACATCTTTAAATCTGTGGCATAACGATGAGAACTTTCTGATTTCCACTATTATAATTTCATGTTATTTAATGACTATTAGCAATTTTCCATAGTGAAATGTCAGAAGAAATAAGATTCATGAGCTTATCCCTTCCAATCTGCAATGGTGGATACATTGTGTCAACTTGAGAAGTTTAGAAGTTTAAGTATGTGACTTAGCAGGGGGCTCGAGTTCTTTGTTTGTAAATATTCTCATCCCCTGTAAGCGGAAAGTGTGGAGATGATGTGGGTGTCTCAGCCACTGCTTTTAATGCTTTACTGTCTTCTGCTGCCTTAAAGTGTTGTCCCTCTGGCATGACACTTGGTATGGACTAAGACGCCCATAAACCATGAGCTAGATAATCCTTTCCTTCCTCAATTTTATGTGTTAAGTATTTTGTTGCAGTATTGAGAGGAAGGTAACCAAAACACCATTTTAATAAGTGCTTTTATCAAGAAGGAAAAAAAAAAAAACTCATCAAGAGGAAAATCACACATTATACAACTTGTGTGTTTCTTTCCTGGTTTAGGGGTGTTTATAAGAGGAATGGTACAGAGTCATTGTTTACACATAATAAAAATTCCAGTTCAGTCATCTCTTCAACTAGCAACTTCAGGTAGAAGCTTTTTGACTAGCACTTAAAATAGTTACAAATGGAAGCAGAACTTTAGAATTGAAAAGAAATTGTAGAAACTCACAAAAGGAATGCCATTTATATCATTAACTACAATGGTTTTCATTGGATGATATATGCAGTGCTAGGTCTGTGACCAATCAAATTCCCCATCCCTGTCTAACTAATATTGCTGAAGTTTTGCCCTTGCCCTAAGGTATCTATTACATGAAAGAAAGTTGTTCTTTTTAATGCAAATTCAGTGACTTCAAGTGGCTTCTTTGACATTACCAAGAAAAGATGTCTTCAGCTGTTTTATATATATATATATATATATATATATATATATATATATATATATATATTGCTTTTTAAAAAATTGATACACATTGGAGAAGTTCTAATGATTGACCATAAAAATAATACACCTGATCTCCAAAATATAGTAGCCAGTTACTCTGCGAGATAGAGGTCCCCAGTCAAATGCTGCTAAAAACACAAAAATATGTAGAATCACAATTGTGCTAATAGTAAGATTATCACTGTGTGAAAATATGTAATTGATTTTATTCTGGCTCAGATAGCTCTTTTATTTTCAAGCCGTGGTGTGGGTATCTGGCTCATTACCTAGAATGTACCGCTGAAATGATCCTCTTAATTCAGCCACCCAAGTAGCTTTGAGCCAGGCACAGTTTTACATCATCATTCAGAGGCAAGTTTTTACCTTTGGAGATATCCCTGAAGCTGGGGTGGAGTTGGGAACAGACAAAAAAAAAAAAAAAAAAAAAATTAGCATCTTTTGTAAAATGCAAATTCAGAATAATATGTAAGTAGACCTGGGCCTCAGAATCTCCTACATAAGCAGGCATATGAATAACTCTACATCAGAAAAGAAGGCTTGGGTCCTAACCAAAAAGAATGACAACTATTTCCCAAATGGGGTAAACAAAATTGACCAACAGACTCAATTCCTCTTATTCTGTGAGAGGCTGTTTTAGTCATTTTCTTTGTTGCTGGGACAAAATAATTGATACCCAGCATGACCTTAAGGCTCATAGTTTTCAAGTTTTAGTCCATGGTTTTCAGGTTTAAACAAGGAAAATGTGTGGCAGAAGGATCTGGGAGAGGGACAGTTGCTCATGTCATGATGACCGGAAAGCAGAGAGAAAAGAGGAGCCCAGGAGAGAGATATGTCCTTTCAGGTCTTGTGCCCAGTGATTCCTCTTCTTCCTACCCGACCACCATCTCCAAATAGCAAGTCAGTGCTCTCACTCCACAATTCAGCCACTGTTAAAATCCTCCCTCCCCCGTGAGTGAATTAGGCCCTTGGGGACACTCTTGATCCAAACTTTAACAGAACCTGAAGCAACAAAACATGAACCAACCAAGGGTAAAACAGGACAAGACTAACGCTTAGAGTTTTAAATCAGCAGCAAATAGGAAGAGAAATAGAAGAAACTTAAAGACATGATACTCTACAGAGATTTTTCATTTTCATCTAGCATCATTATTGGAAAAAAAAATTAAAAAATAAATTTACAAAAGCTGGGGCTGGGAGATAGTGTGGCAGTCTAAGCACCTGCCTGGTAAGCACAAGGTCCCTAGATCGTTTCTCAGTACCACATGCTTGTAGTAGTGGCCTTGAAACTGGGCGAGATGGTGTAATGGCTGTAGTCCCAGTGTTGGGGAGCCCAAGATGAGAGGATCACTGAGTCTAAACTGCATAGCAAGACCCTGTATCAACAAATAAATAAAAATTTTAAAAAATTCACAAAAGCTCATATTTGTTTGTTACATAGTAGAAGCATGTTACTTTATTTATTTTGGCTGGCTCAGGCTACCATAACGGTGAGTGTGGGGATTAAACCACCATGTCTTGTGCCTGGCTGGTATTGCTTTTGCAGACACTTAAACCACTGAGCTAACCCGAAAGCCCCCAATATTTTGGACTTATTTTTTGTTTGTTTGTTTATTTTCTTTTGCGGTACTGGGTATTGAACTAAGGACTTTGTGCTTGCCAGGCTGGTCCTTATTCCCCTGAGCTCTATGCTTGACTCAGAAGTGTGCTAGTTTAAGGCCATGGCAAATTAAAGAGTTTACCTAAGATCATGCCTTTTATACATGATGGAGCTAGGATATGAACCCAGGCAGTCTGATCTGAGAATCTAAATTCTTCAACTTAATACACAAAACCTCCAACTTATTGTGAAATGACTGGCTACATGAGATAAGCAAAACAATCTGGAGTACTAAGGTTCCCACACTGAATAAGCTTGTGCTAGGACTACACCCTACAGACACTCTAACTATTGATTAAGCTCCAGTCTAAGATATAAAGGGAATTTTTTTTTTTTTTTTTTTGGTATCCTTCTGGACATTAACTTAGAGAATATTTGGAATACACATACATACTGTTAACTTATAATATACAGGGCTGGAGACTATATAATGTTCCTCATTAAACACTGAGCAATCAAGAATAAAATTAACATGAGGAGTAACTGAAAATATTATTTCATATTGGTAAAACATAGATTAAAGGCAGTAGAAATACATACCTAGACAATCCCGTGTTTCTTAGATATTTTTCTTGCTGCTGAGACAAAATACCAAACATCAGCAGGAAGAAAAATTTATTTTAGCTCATGGTTAGTAGAGGTTTCACTCCATAGTTGGCTAGGGCCAAAGCAGAGTGGCATGGAAGAGGGGCGTAACAGAGGAAAAATGGCCTATGGTGCTGCAGGGAAGGCAGACGGCAGCAAGTAATGAGCTTGCCTCTGCCTTTCATCCCTTCCAGGCTACGTGCCTTTTGGGTATTGCCATCTACACCCAAAGTAGGCTTCCCACTATGCATATTCAGAACTATGCTAAGCCAATCATTTAATAATCATGATCTTATCACAGCATCACATGCTTTAGGTCCAGTTACCATGGCAGATCCTCACCTGTGGACATATTAGGTTTCGTAGGGTCCTCTAAACACAATCATAACAAATACTTCTAGAAAACAAGAAAATTTTAGCAACTGTCTAGTTGTACTTTTCATGATTTCAGCAAGCTATGAGTTCTGTGAATGGGATGAAATTGACTTCAATTGTTGAATGGCACAAAAATAGTAAGGATTAGAAAATCAAATTAGTGAAATTAAATATAGCAGTCTACATTAATGAAATTATGAACATCATATTTTTAGATTAATTCATTTTATTATTTTAAAATTATAGATAAGAAAGAAATCAACCTTGAATAATGTTTTCTGGTAGCTCCTCTTTGTTTATAACATTTTCTCAGGTGATATTTAGTATAAATAGTACACAAAGAAAAGAGGACGATTTGTGGTATAGCCTGAGATTGTCAGTAGTCTTTTCATTTAGTGATTTTTGTCTGCATAGAGCCATACATATCTGCAAAATATATTTTATGGCAGGTAAAATAAATTTATAAGATGTATTTTCCCAAATCACAGAATATTCTTTTCAGTACATGAGAAGTGACTCTGAAAATCTTTCATACTGATAATCACATGAAAAAGTATAGTACTTAATATGGCTTTTGGACTTAAATGTAGGCTACAGGTTTCCCTTTGTAAAGAAATAAGTGTTCTAGGCTTTCTATAAAGATAAATGTGCTGTCCTCTCTGCCAGAAACATCACTATCGAGGAATTCACCAAAATGATGAGCAAGAGACGAAAGAAGAAAGGCACTCAATATATATTTTCTAGAAAATATCCAGACATTCTTTGGTCTCATACATGTGAATCTGTAAGAAAAGTTGTAATTTAGACATCAAGAGAATATGTAGTTAAAACAAGAGAGAAAATGCACCATTGAGAGGCTGGGGAGATAGTTCAGTAGAGTAAGTGCTAGCCTGATAAGTGCAAGGACCTGAGTTCAAACCCCAGCTCCACAAAAAAAAAAAAAGAAAAGAAAAAGAAAAAAAGAAAAAAAAATACAGAGCGAGAAGAAAATGTACTATTCAAACAAGAATGGTTAAAAAATATTACCATGGTAAAACCCAGTCTATGACATCATCTAGCGTGCTATGGCAATTATTGTTAACAAAAAAACTGAGTAAGATTCTTGCTGAAATTAATGTGTGTATTGCACACATTAAACCCTTTAACAAGGACATTCTATTCTTAACTGCATGAAGGAAAATGAAAGAAAAGAAAGAAGGAAAAGAAAGAAGACAGAGATAAAGGCATACTGCTGCACCTAGAGAAGCACAAGGGTAAGGCGCCTGAGCTTCTTGATCCTATTCCTTATGAATTTCTAGCACCATATGTGTGAATACATACATATACATACACACATACTTGTATATATACACACATATACACATACTTGTATATATACACACATATACATACATACATACACACATAGACATACTTGTATATATACACACATATACATGCATACATATATACATACATACATACATACATACATACATGGTGCTGGACTGTAAAAGCGAAATTATACTTTCCTGCTGTTGGCCTCCCATTTTTCTCCTGTGTTTAATTGCTTGCCCTGCCTGGTAATTTCTTTCTGTTGCTGTTCTTGCAATTGTGGCCATGTTTATCTCTTTCTAGAGTATCTTTTCATACTCTTTATAGGGTTGGTTTGGTGGTCATGAATTTCTTCAGCTTTTTGTCTGAAAGTATCTTATTTCTCCATTAATTTTGAAAGATAGTTTTGCAAAGTATATCACTCTGGGTTGGAAGTCATTGTTTTTTCTTTCTTTTTATGTGTTGGGCATCAAACTCAGTATTTTGTACTTGGCAGATAGGCACTTGTGCCACTGAGTTATATCCCCAGCTTCCTCCTCTCTGCCTGCCTGCCTGCCTGCCTGCCTGTCTGTCTGTCTGTCTATCTCTCTCTCTCTCTCTCTCTTTCTCTCTGTCTTTTGTATCAGATGCAACTCAGGATCTTGCACTTGTTAAGCAGTTGCTTATGCCAGCTATGTAACTGGCTCCTGCTTTCTTTCAGGACTCAAAATATTTCACTTCAAGCTCTTCTTGACCTGATGGTTTGTCTTGAAAAGTCTTCTATTATTGTGGTGGGCTTTCCTTTGTAGGTGATCTGTTCTTTTTTGTAATAGCTTTTAATATTCTGTTCTTGTGATGAATTTCTGAGATCCAGATTATTATATATGTGGATGTAGATTTATTTTGGTTATGGCTAACTGGAGTTCTACATGCTTCATTTCTTGTATATCAGATTCTTTTCCCATGCTTGGGAAATTTTCTATTACCTCCACAAATACTACTTTTAAGTCATTAAGTCATTTTTGTTGACTTATGATTTCTTCATTGACATCTGTTAGTCTTATATCGTTTTCCTTTGCATCACGTTGTAACTGTTGAGTTGCAATTTCCAGGTTCCATGGTATTTCTGCGACAGCTTTGCTGTTTGGTTCCTAGTGCAATCCTATCAGCAAGGTCTGAAAGTCTATCTTCAGTTTTATTCAAGAGGTTTGACCAGCTTTCAATGGAATTTTTAATTTCCTAGCTATCTTTTTGAACCCGTTTCATGTGTTCTAATTTTTTTCTACATTGTTCATACAAAGTTTTCATCATTTTTCTATGATCCTGTTTTTTTTTTTTAATCAATGTCTTCTTTAGATATGCTGAGCAATTCTTTCTTTGTTGTTGTTATTTCTAAAAAGGCAAAAGTTATTTCAGGATGCCAAGTTGGTATGTTTTCTTGAGAAGGAAACATGCGATAAGCATCAAATTACATAGTTTGAACAATTAAAAATATTGAAACAAAACATTCTGACATATTTAAAACTTTTCCATGTGAGGAGTTTCAATGATTTTGTAAAATTATATCACATTTTGCTTACTTTCAAGAAAAACAACTAAATAAGAAGGTAGAAAGGTAGTATCTAAATATTTTTTTGAAATTTTTATTTTATTTACTTATTTTTTTCTTGTTTCAGAACCTTTGTTTATTCACTCACTTTTTTTTTTTTTTTTATGGCTGGCTCAGCCCACGCCCCGAGGGCAGGGCTGGCGCAGCATGTGGTACTGGGGATGGAACCGCAGTCCCTGAAGCCGCCCAAGCTTTCCCAAGCAGGTGCTTTAGACCACTGAGCCATCCCACCGGGCCCCAGTATCTAAATTTTGATGAGAAACTACCTAAATAATGGATGAAAGAATGAAAGTGTATATCATGGTTTAATAAATACTACTAATCCAGTGATTCTTCTCCTTTAATCAGCATATTTTTGGATATAATTTATTTCAGTTACATTTTCCAATACCCATAAATATCCAAAACCTAGAATCAGATTTAAAGTCATTGCATCAGGAAATATTACACCAAGATTTTCAAAACCAGTGAGGCATATTTGATAAAATGGCAATATTATAAAATTATTACTCTTAAGTTTTATAAATATTATTTTAGAGAGAGCATAAAAGCCTTTTCCTTAATATACCAAGTATTATTTTAAAATATTACATTATAATTTGTCTTTAAATTTTTATGTTAGTGTATGTTTTATGATGTAATACATATATAGATTTTAATAAATAAATAAATAAGGATGTATTGAGGTGTGGGAGAAGCCACCTATGACTTATTACTTGCCTACTCAGGAAAATTGACCGCCTTAGCCAGATCTCCTTATAAATCATGCTGATGGTATTTATTAAGAGAAAGACAGTGGAGAATGCATATCTAAAAACTACACTTTAGCAGGTTATACATGGTCTGTCTGGATTGCCTACTGTAAATCAACCTATAATTTTTAGATTTATAGGTCATGGCTTGCTAAAGCACAGGACATAGTAATGTAGGCATGTTCTATTTATGTAACTGAGTATGTAGCTAGGAACCACAAAACTGAAAGTGCTTCTTTGAAAGAAAACTTCAAAGCCATTATGCACAGTCCCTTTACTATTTCAACTCAAAATATCCTAATATATAAGAAAGGGATATTTTTGAAAGCTATACCTAAAGAATTTGGACTTTTCTAGAAAGAATTACTACATTTGTGTTAGTTCTTGCTTGAATCCTTTTAATTATCAGTAAATATTTGTGTTATATCTTGATTAATATCCACAGTTAGCCCAATTCCATTCTGACAGTTCAAACCTAAGGGTAATCAATTCAAAGTACTTTATTGATGGAGTACAATAAAAGAAATATGGAAAACACTACTATAGAAGTTAATGAACGTCAAATGTACTTGACTCTATACATATTTAACAGAACAGACTGAAAAAATGTAGAAATTATTTCAAATTAAGAGAAATCTTAGCAAATATAAACTGGGAACTACATACGACAAGTGACAAATTTTGAAGTTCACGGGAAGTGCAGAGATAATGGATAAATGACACTGAATACTGCAAATTATGTAACACAACAGACATACACGTGTAAAATGAAACTGAAAATAGGTTGGGTGAAGCAGACTGGAAGAGCAAGTGGAAATCTCACTGGAATTTTATACAGCATGGTCCAAGGAGGACTTGGAAAAGCTTGTAGAATATAAAAAGACTCATCTATGTCAAACCTAGAAGAAAAGTATAAAGGGAGAAAAAGAATGAAAGTAAGCCAAAAGGTTATGAAAGGATTCTCAAACGCAACTGACTTACAGTAACACACACACACACACACACACACACACACACACACACAC